>OY856409.1:267666557-267869057 GCA_963693085.1 Alisma plantago-aquatica | reverse complement strand
GAACAGAGCTATAGATTAGATAGACAAGAACGCAACAACTCCAAAGTAGCTCACAACATCTTCAACCCACCAGCAGAAGACAAAGAACACAAAACCTCCAGCAGTAGAAAGCCGCCAGCAAGCAAAGAAAATGACTAACCAGCCAACAGCGCCCAGCAGCAAACTGTCAAGATCATCATGAATAAAAGAAGGGGAAACTCTTGATCTTTAAGTCTCTTCGCTCAGCTTGCTATAACTCGCAGGAAGCACTGCCAAGGAAAATGACTCAACCAACCAAGAGCACCCAGTAGCAAGACCATCAATACCAGCCAACACCCGAAACACAAGAAGAAAAACAGCACCATCAGTGCAAAAGGAAACAACAGTTTCTAAACAACAAACCAAATCAAAACCAACAAAACCAAACATCAAGATGGAGTGGGAGGGGAGCGTCGACATCCACACAGGATGGGAACTCGACCCTCTCAGCAGCTATCAAAGAAGAGGTGAGAGGGGAGCGTCGACATCAAACGAAGGATGGGGACTCGACCATCACCAGGACATGAGGTAGCAACTAGTCAAGAAAATCGTGGAAAAAAGAAGGGGAAACTTATGATCTATGAAACTAGTGGCTCAACTTGCTATAACAGATCCAACATGGCAGGCTCTGGACCTGAAAACGCAGCAATCTCAACAGAGGAACAGAGCACAACATCCATAGCAATAGGGAAAAGCTCAAACCACCACCAAGAGAACCAGAACCAAAGCGAGCTCCAACCCACAACAGGGCAGCAGGGGCACTAACACCCATACAACAAAACCTTCAGACACCAGAACAGAGATCAAGAAACCCCACTAATTCTCAGGATAAAAACATATAGCATCTTGATTAATAGTCATCCACAACTGAATAGGATTCCTATACTTGTCTTCATGGACTCTCAGATTTCTTTCAGCCCAAGAGTGATAGAAAATAATGCTCATAACACATTTCAATCTCAAGTCAGCAAGATTTTCAACTTGATTCCAAGACTTAATCATAGGAGCACTCGCCAGAATCCAAAGCTTCTCAACATATTCACAATCAAAGAGAAAATGATTAGTATCTTCATAACCATTTAGACAAAGAAAGCATCTAGAAGCTAAACAAATCCCCCTTCTTCTTGAGTAATCAAAAGTGGGCAGTTTATTGTGCATGGCTTTCCACAAATGAAAAATAGCATGTTTATGAGTTCTAATCTTCCATATCCACTCAAAGTTGGAACTTCAGTTCTTCCTCAGCCTAATAGAGTTCCAGACATCATAAATCTTAACCTTTCTTTTCCCTTCAAACAAAATGGTATCCTTCTGCCCCTGATGGATGCCAACATTCTTGACAACATTAAGGATATCATCTTGACCACGATTATTATCTTTAGGCATCCTCCAACCACCATTATAAATCATAACATTTAGATAAGAATCCCATGATATCCTTGATCTGATAATGCAATCTCTTCCCACAAACTGTTCGAGAAAATGAGAATCACACTAAGGCTCTTGCCACAACAGAAAAGAACTACCATCTCCCACAATGAACTTGATGAGGTTTTTTAGCTCATCTCTAACACGAATAAGATTATTGATCATCCAAGAGTAGTTGGGAGACTCCTTAATAATCCAGAAAGATTGTCTTCTTAAATACTTTTTAGAAATCCATTTAACCCATAAAGTATCTTTCTTGCTAGCAATATCCCAGGCATTGATAACAAGGCAAGCTTTAGCAACATCTTTAGGCTTCTTAATACTTAAGCCACAGTCTTCTTTAGGCTCAGTAACAACATCCCACCTAATCAGGTGAAGGTTCTTTTTAGACTCGGTCTCTCCCCAAAGAAAGTCACGACATAACCTGTCAATATGATCCAGGATGGAGCTCGGAATAGGGAAAGAAAACAACCAGTAAAGATGCATGTTAGCGAGAGTAGATTTGATCAACTCCAACCTAGCTGCAGTCGACAAAAGTTTATATTTCCAAGATTCCAATCTAGCCTTAACCTTGTCAATCAGAGAACCACAAAGTCTTTTAGACAACTTCCCAGAAAAAAGAGACAGACCAAGATATTTTGAAGGAAAACTACCCTCCTTGATCTTCATAATATCAATGATAGGTTTTTTTTTCCAGTATTTTTGCTAAAGATAATGTAGCTTTTATCAAAGTTAACATGAAGGCCAGACATCTCAGCAAACGACTCCAAAGTAGAATTAATGGCATTAACATCTCTATTAGTAGCTTTAGAAAAGATCATTAGGTCATCCGCAAAGATGAGATGAGATCTTTTCAAATTTTTTGAAGCAGCGATAGGTTCAAGGTCACCACACATAACCATCTTTTTAAAGAGTTCATAAATACCTTGCATACCAATCACAAATAGATAAGGAGCAATAGGATCACCCTGTCTCACTCCATTGGCAGGTTTAAAAGCATATGAGGGCTCACAATTAATAATGACCTGGTAAGAAGTTGAGGAAAAAATTTCTCTGATCCAGTTTATCAAGATGGAAGGGAATCCCATTTTGAACATAATAGAGAAAATGAAAGACCATTTGATCGAATCATAGGCTTTCGAGATATTAGCTTGAATACACATTCTAGGCTGCAAATTAGCCTTCTTGAAATCACCAAAAATTTCATTGGTGAGCAAGGTAACATCTTTAATGCTCCTATCTTTAATGAAGGCGCACTGAGAATCATCAATAATGAAAGGCAACACATCTTGGAGCCTATTAGCAAGGATTTTAGAAATGATCTTGTAGAAGGTATTACATAAAGCAATAGGTCTCCAGTTCTTGATATCTGACGAATCAGTACCTTTGGGAATGAGGGTCAAGAAAGTTCTATTAGCTTCCTTCAACATCTTACTATTACTGAAGAATTCAAATACAGCATTACAAACATCATCTCCAATGATATCCCAACATTTCTTGTAAAAGAACCCATTAAACCCATCAGGGCCGGGGGCCTTATCAACTTTTAGATTTTTAATAACCTCCTCAACTTCATTTCTAGTGACTCTTGAAATAAGAGCATTCTTTTGCTGAATAGACAGAGTGTTGCCAAACCACTCACCATGCTTAACCCCAGAATAGTTCGACTTATTATTAAAGAGCTTAGAGTAGAAATAAGTAATAGAATGTTTAATAGCAGCATTATCATAAGACACCTCACCATCAATGAGGAGCTTCCTGATAGAATTTGACTATCTTCTCACCTTCATGGAAGCATAGAAAAAGGAAGTGTTGGAGTCACCTTCTTTAAGCCAAGTAACTCTCGATTTTTGCTTATAAAGAGACTCCTAAGCAGTAGCATGGTGATAAGCTTCAAGTCTAAGCTTCTTAGCAGTAGCCCTTAGAACCTCATTAAGCAGATCCAAATCAGCTTCCATTTGAGCTTGATTAGCTTTGAATTTAGCAATCTTAACATTATCATTAATATCACCATAGAACTCCTTATTCTGCTGAACAAGATTCTTCTTAAGATTTTCCAATTTCCTGTAAAGCTTGAACATAGCAAACCCAGGGGGATCAATATCCCAAGATCTTCTAACAACAGACATAAAATCCTCATGGCTAGCCCAAGAATTAATAAACCTGAAGGGAGATTTAACCTTCCTGGGTTCACCAATCTTAACAACAATCTTTCTATGGTCACTAATAATATTAGACACCACTTCACCAAAGAAATCCAAATTGGCATTAAGGAAATCAGAATTATAAAAAACTCTATCAATTCTAGACATGACAAAATTACTTCCATCTTGCCTGTTATCCCAAGTATATAAAGGACCTTGAAGGTTCATTTCAAAAAGATTACAATTCAAAATGCACTCATTAAAGTCATCCATAGACTTCTTAGACGGCATTTTCTTACTGATCCTTTCACAATTTTTACGCACACAGTTAAAGTCACCCAAGACTATCCAAGGCTTGTCAACTTGAGGACAGAAGGAATTAATAGAAGACCAAAGTCTTTCTCTATCAGTATCAGGATTGTGACCATACATAGCAGATAAAAAGAACTGAGATTGGTCGACAATAACTTCCAGATGAAGAACTTGATCATTTTTAGAAATACTAGTAACATCACAATCATTGGCATTCCAAAGAACAACGATCCTCCCAAGGACATGGGAATTATGATTCGAAATCCAGCTATAATCAGGAAAGTACTTATTAACAAAGGTAGAAATCCTATGAGATCTAATCTTCATTTCAATTAGGATGACGATACTATTGTTTGCCTTCCTTATTTCTCCTTGGATATCCTAGATTTTGTTACTGATACCACAGACATTCCAAGAAGAAATGGAAAGGGAGAGGGTCATTTAACCACTTGGGCTGTTAAGCTGTCAGCCTCAGCTTCATCGGAACCAGAGCAGAGTTCATCTACTTGAGCTAGTATAGGAGAGAAATTAGATTAAAAAATTCTATGATATATGCCTGAACTCTGTTTGAGCTGGTGCTCAGGTGGGAAAATATTCCTTCTTCTATCGCTGGATTCAGTTAGAGGATCACTAGTATTCAAATTCTCTAGAGAAATGATTGAGAAAATCTATGTAATGATAGGAGTAGAAGGAATTGAGCCTCCATTACTACCAGGAGGAGATATGGACAATTCAAAACCTTCATTAACTATCTTAGATAAGTTTTCATCTTCAGTAGCTTCAACCATCTTCTCAACAACAAGTTTCTTATGCTGAATTTCCACTTCATCCAAGACTTCCTCAATGATATACCCAAGCTCCTCATTTAACTTAGCTTTAGGAGAAGAATCTGCCTGAGGACCTGCAGTAGATTTCTTGATCTCCCAAACTTTCTTCATTCTGGTTCTAGCCATCTCCTTATGTATTTTCTCAATCAGGGTAGGTCGACAATCACCATGGCCCAAAAACCCACATCTACTGCATCTGTGTGGGATCCATTCATAGTCTAGCTCAACCGTGTGCTCCAAACCTATATCACTTAGCATTGTTAAGGACTTCGGATATCTGGCATCATACTTCATTAGAACTTGAATTCTCGCCATATCTAGCCATTTTAGATTGATAGTAGCTTCATCCGTCTTCACTGGATGACCCAGAAAGGACCCGATCCTATTAAACGTTCTCCTATCCCATAACTCCATCGACAATTTCTTAATGTCCACCCAGACAGGAACATCAGAATAAGCTGCTCTAGTCTGTATCTCTCCAGGCGACCCCTTCTTGAGGATAACCGGCCTACCTAGGACAGTCCATTCACCTTTAGTGGCAAGCTTCAGATCTTCTAATTTTTCAAATCTTATTAGGAAGAATCCTTCACCCATATCAAAAACCTCAAAGCGATCACGAGTTTTCCAGGCAGCATCAAAGTGGTCCGCAAGAGTACAGATCTCAGGCCAGAAATCAATAACATACCCGATCAAGCACTTGCTCCATTTGTTCACATTTTCCTCTTCTTCTTTACTTGGGTAAAGTATCTTGCCATCCACAGTAGGAACATCAACCCATTTCAGCTTTGCGGCACTCCCAGTAGAGACAGGCTTCAGATTTCCCCAATGTATTGGCGAATTAACTGTTGCTAGATCTGCAATGCAGGCAGCATCCGGGGCGATAGATGAATCAGTAAATCCTCCACTCCTTCTGGAATCCAGCCCAACAGACAAATCTGAAGATGAGGCATGGTTGGGTTCCGTCACTGCCGCCGTCGCCTTCAAAATCGCCCTGTCGCCCACATCAACAGGAACACGGGAAGCCATATGATGTTAAAGATCAATCCAAGTTCCTAGTATCTATAAAGTTATCTGGTCCATTATGATGTTTCTACAATATAACTTTCCTCCCTTGTGCTATATCTACAACCTAGTTCCCCATGATATTAGCTACTCCTAAAGAGTCTTCCTTATAAAACTTGGCTTTCATGCTCTTCCATGGCATATTTAATCTTTAACACACAATCTTGAGCCACATTTCATTTTTGCTTTAATGGTTTGTTTATGTTCCTATGGTATTATCATTATACTATGCATCAGATCTAACCTAGTTTATAGCCTCATACTTTTTTGTATATGTAGATACTAGATTCCAACAGTGGTCATGTATGATAAGTGGAAGTTGCTAGTGGCATTTTTAATTTTTTTTCGGCTCCCCGCAATTGTAGTTCAACCATATGAGTGCTTGTTGGGTAGGCATCCAATAGTGGGCGGTTGTTTCTAAAGTCATCATTTATAAGAAACCCTAGAGAATGCATGACTTGCGCTAACGTCTATCCCCATTTTTGTACCATAAGGCACATGTCATCTTGATTATCATTACAATTATATTTTTGAGTCAAAGTTGAATTTATTATTTTCTTAGTGGTCATTTTGCATAATCATCTAGACATCTTCCTATTGTAAGATAGAGCAACAAAGTAAGTCAAAGTCTAGGAGTGTTGGCTTGATACGGGGTTCCAATTAATGAAGACTTTTTGATTCTCTGTTCTCATCTTGTTACTCAATCACTTCATCAGGAAATTTAATGGGTAGTGTATCAGAGTTTGGAAAATGTGAATTTTCATTTTTTTTATCTCAAAGGGATGTGTCTACTCTACAAGCTTAGGAGAAGGACGTGCATATACTTCTTCCGTAGCTTGAACTGGTGTAGCATGAGAAGAAGGAGTTTGCTACCCTCATTGCATTGTTTAGGATGGTGGTTCTAAGAGGTGTTTCCCTACATGTCACCTTGACCTTTCTTTCTTCCTTGGCATATTGTTTGGTGGAACGAGAGGGTTGGAGAAGTATCTTGTGTATTGACATCCTTTGATGATATATTTTCTATGCTAGCATTGAAGGGTTTTTCCTCATATATCAACCACAATCATTTGTTTAAGGACCACTTTGATCCAACACGGGACATGGGAGCCTTGTGAGAAGGAGATCTTCTAGTGAAGCATAGTTAGAGAGGGGACCGTCATTTTAGTTGGAATCAATGCCTCTCATGGATGACGTGATTATGACACATATATGGGTAACTAAGAAATAATACCCAATGATTCTATTAGGGTTCTTCAATCCACCTCTATAGTAAGTGTTGTCTATGCATCGTCATCCTAGATTTTCACTGAATGCATGGGAGACATCCTTATATAGCTCAACACCAGCCACATATGCATTATGCACCCAAATCCCACAATCTATGTGATGGTAACCTCCTGGTGGGTTGTTAGTATAGGAGAGGATGGTGTCTCTTACCTGTGGTTGTCATTGACTAGGTCCAATAACTACTTCAATGGGTCAGGAAAATATATCTTCATTTGTTAAGCCAAAAAATTGCCAATGGCTGCATGGGGAGGGACGATCAGAGGTATGTGTGGCGTAGGCGATCCTCTAACAAATTATGCCATCATTCTTTTATTGAACAATCATGGAACAAGCTCTATACAATTTTACCTTCACTAATCTGCATGAGGTATGTAAGTCTGAAATTCGTTACAAAGAAAACACGAGCAGACACAATCACATGGTTGCACATATTTGTAAGATAATCTGAAATAGGAACTCCCTAGTGTTAAAAACTCTCAGGTGTTGAAAGCCATCAATCATTTTGACATTATTCCTTTCATGCCACGGGCTTTGTTATTTTTACATGTGACCCTAACTAAGACCAGAGAGTTTATTGTCTAGGAGATTTCTTTATCCGTAGGATAGTTGGTACACTTTTTATTTTGACTCCAATATTTATCAATTGGTCAATTCAAATCATCAACAACATGTGTCTCACAACGGTGATCGATCATGAGGAACACATATGAAATATATATTTAAATCATTGGAAATTGGTTTATTGTAAGAAACTGTAGCATGCATCTATAGATGTGTGGCTGATACCTCTTAGACTATGTGTTTGTAGGTTTTGCTGATGGGTTACTTTAAGAAGTATAGCTTAGCGGTGAATAGGTTCCCCATGACAGTGATATAGTAGAGAAATAATTTATTTTCTACAAATAATTCCATTAAGTTCTGATGTATCATTCCATTGTAAGCTAGATATCCTATGTTGGCAACTGAATTTTTTGTTTTGCAGTTCATTATGCAAGTTAGTTATTAAATTAATTTTGTATCATGATTAGTTTCTCGCATATTAAATGTGGTATCCTTATTCTCATTTTTTCCATTTATGTATTTCAGTAAAGACCGGTCTGAGTGTTGAGAGAAACACTATACAAACTTCTCCTCTAGCATGTAGTACACTTCTTGTCAGTAGCAAGCCAAACTAGTTTCAAAAAATGGGCATGCACATTTATAGGACCAGATACCCATACCCAACGGTAGTCAAATTGAAGCTTGAAGAAGAAAAAATTTCCGACTCAACATGGTGGATCCACAAGGTTGAGAATTTATGTTCTGAATCACCCTTCTTCACATATAAACACAACTATAATATGGTGGTTGTTGAAACGAGTTGCTTTCTATAAATATGTCAAAATGGTTGCTGAAACGAGTTGCTGCTCTGTAAATATGTCAAGATGTTTGCTGAAACGGGTTGCTTTTCTGTAAATGTGTCAAGGGGCAAGGCCTATATTCTCCCCTCTATAACTATCTATTTTGATATATGAAATACAATTGATTTTCATACGTGGTGTATGAATCTGCACTTCCATACCCCCTTGCAAAGAGCTACTATAAGCTATAATGTGACCATGATTTAATTGTATAATTTGTATTGTTTTTTACACAGTTTAGAATCTATATAGGTGACATCAATGCATGTCATGTTTTGGAGATTAGTGCACCAAAATAGGTGACATCAGTGCATGTGAATTATTGAATCGTGGGCGATGTTCTATAATGTCACCTATTCTCAGGTTTTAGAATCTGAAAAATACCAATAGGTGACATTCACTCCACATAGATTACATAGCACAAAGGCCACACTTGATACGTGACATGCATTTTTTTGGTGACGGGTAACCATGTCACCTTTTCACTTATGCTTTACATGTTTGAATGTCACCTATACCTATTTTTTTTAGTAGTGTGCTCTTTTAGATGGAGAACATATACTCCTATATGAATTTTAAAATAATCAAAATTAAGAAACTGTGATGCTTGCTTTTGAGCATGCATAAAAGAAATAATCTATGGTTGGATCTCAGTGCTTAACATTCATAGCATGTAGTAAAACTACGAATTAGTTTTTTCTTTCATGTTAGGATAAGATGATAAATAAATAAGAATAAGAAAAACAATTAAACGATAACATTATCAATATTGACCTACCTCAAAGGAGACATCATATATCAACTCCAATAGACTTTTTGTATCTACATGTGCAGGAAAAAATGCATATCGACTTAAGAACCTATTTATTAATTGTAATGTCAATAGGTAAAACACAAAATATAGGACAGTAAGCTATCGTAAACAAGAACATGACCTGAAATCAAAGAACGATTATACTTCAATGTAAGTTTTAAGACCAAAAAAAAGTAACAGAGATCCTATACTTTGATGGCAGAAGATAGTATTTGTTAGTGTTGGACATATATGTAGCCCTGGAATATTGTACGTGTTCCTACAAGCATTCATCATTGTGTGGTTTAAATATTGGTGTGACCGTGTCCTGCCATCAGTCTCTCAGTTAAGAGGATGATCTGAACATAAGCCAAAAACATGGTAAACACTGCTTAGATTATGTACTAGCGTTAATATATAAGTTTGCATGATGAAAATAACGATACAGATATTCAAAAGAATATGAAAATCAGTTGAACTTTGGAGAGCATCCAAATCAGGTTGCACCGATGAATGCCATGAGGTTGATTCACCAACCGACACAATCGAATAGACTACTCAAATTAAAATAAATATTGATTAGGAGGGGCAGCTTCTCAAAATGGAAATTAGAACCTAACCTTGTGCAACCATGTACAAGTATTATTAAAACCTGTCAACATAATAATACTCATCTTCTTGTTCAATGATTTTTATGTACTTCTATCCTTTGGTAATAGACGCCGTTGATAATATATGAACTCTTGAAATCGACACAGACAAAGTCACCAGATACGTAATAATTTATATAGATAACCATTAAACTCATGCAATGTAGATCATTATATAAATATCAACACTCCATGAATGGTTTGCCACATTCCTTTGATTGCTTTGTTAACTATTTCCTTTGATTCCGTTTTCTGGATCATGATTCCTTCTTTCACATAAGAAACATAAAAAGAGTTGGGAATTCTTGCTGTATTGTGAACATACAGAAAATACGAGCAGCTTTGCGACAAGGGTGTGGCGGAGACATAGAAAAGGCAAGAGGATAACTGTGTTTCTCATGAGGCTGAGGCAACAACAGTAAATCTGTCGGTACTAATTCGATTGTCAGGTACCAAAAAGGGAGCGTCCCTTAAAAAAGAAGGTACTAACGGAGAGCCATCAGGCGTTGTAACAGTTCAATGGAGGAAGATGCGCGGCGGCTGGAGGCCCGAGTTCAAAGACGTCTTCTGTGAGTGCTATATCCAAAGCGTAGTTGGGAGGCCATGGGCAACATGCTTGGAAGGGTGTCGCCGATCGCCCAGTACTGCTCGTAAGAAGACAACTAAAGAAAGCCGACAGGCACAAGGCAGCAGGACTAAAGCCATCGTGGAATCGTGGATGTTACTTCCGGTACTCGTGACTCGTGATGCCATTGCCGTACGTCTGACGGTGGTTGGCAGGCTTGTTGGTGTAAACGACTGCCGCGCAGGACAACAAAATTTTATATAAGTCAAGGTCATGTGGTCAAGGATAATGACCCTGACCAGTTGGGTTACATTGGTCAAGATACATCCTTGACTAATAAGACTCCGGACCTGACCAATAATACAAAACCTAAAACAATATAAGTTGTTGTCCTTGTTCCGTTCCTACCTCAAATCCAGTATAATATTTCACTCAAAGCGCCGCCGCCACCCACACGCTTCATATTCCTCATGCTTCCTCTATGCGTGCAAACAGGTATGGCTTCTCTATCAGAGTTCAGGTCGTCGTATCAGACCAATTATCTCCCTCGCATCTCCGATCTTCGGTCTTCCTACTTTTGGCCGATGCTTCTAGATCTGTTTACTGTCTGCCTTTTTACCCCTTTTTACTAGGGGTGAGCAGAATTTGGTTAATAACCGATTAACCGAACGGTTAATTCCGAATGGTTAATTTTATTGGGTCAATTTGGATAATTTGGTTAATTTGGTTAATTTATTTCGGTTAATCGGTTAAATGGTTAATTTGACGGTTAAAGATATTTTTGGTTTGGTTAACTGAATTAACCGAATAGTCAAAATTTATTCATAAATAATATCCTATACATGCATATATACATATATAGTTGTACTTTTATTTCAAAATACTTCCCCATATATATAGTAATCAAGTTTTTACGAGCCATACAAAATTAAATTTACAAAAATACTACTATAATATAACAATATTATCCAAAATTCTATGACTATTTCAAATAATATTATTACACGAGTGTTATTTGGTTAACCAAATTAACCGACCGAATTAACCATTAACCGATTGGACAATAACCGAATTAACTGACTCAATTTGGTTAGGTTAATGGTTAGAATCTCAAATCACAAATTAACCGTTTAACCGAACCGAATTAACTGTAACCGACCGAATTAACCGAATGCTCACCCCTACTTTTTATATTTGCTATTTGTTTTTCTTCTTGTATAGCTCATTCGGTTCTACCTGCCACTTCCTATTTCCCTTCTACGGCAATGGTAGATACAGACTCAAGATCAGGATTTTTTGTTTCTATTTGTAGATCTAATATACGGGTGTTCTCTATGCATCCTGCGGGTGTCTGTGTTGCAAAAAGGTCATTCAGTCCTGAGTTCCAGGAGTAGCTAAGAAATCAAAGAACTGAAGATAAACTTAACAATGAATCGGTACTACGAATCCCCTTTCTCTTCAGTGTAAACAAATCACGATTGTTATTGACGATTACACAATGTCAATGGTTCATTTTTTTCTATAAAATGAGCAGCAGTTCGTTCCTTTTCTACTGAATATTATTAACAATCGCAGACACACAAACACATTTTTTTTTGTATTACCATTCAAGTAAAAGAAGCATCGGTACCCTTTATATATATATTACTAATGTCACCGGATCCAAGCTGTAATACATAGACGGTCATTATATCTATAACTGAATGGGTGATGCATGCATATTTTAATGACTTTACTCACAATTTATTCTATATATTTGTTCTACATTTAGTGTTAATTATCTCTTTGTGACCGTGTAAAAGATAAACTGTATGAGGCTAATATAAACGGTTTTATAATGCAAGACGTTGACAATATGCTACAAAGAGAATTGTTGAAACTCCAGAGACGTTCGTAAGATAGAATTCTAATAGCAAAGTTTGAGAAATACATGAAGTGAAATTTCTCAAGTGTCAACTGTTGAATCTTAGTTTGTACATATAGCACATGACATATTTGAATGCCATGTCAATGTGGTGTCAAAGATATGTAATACTTTTTTGGATAAATATGATGTTGCACTCATGTGTTTGAATGTATACAATTGAAAATCAAATGCAATATTATTGTGTCAAATTATATTTTGTTGTCATGTGTAAATACTGAGTAAGTGCTCATGGCGTGATTTTCAAAGTTATGTATTCAAGCATAGGTATTTTGAGTTCAATGAAAACTTATTTGTGCCAGTGAAATAAGATCTATATATAATATGGCGACAAAAATCAATTTACTTTTTCTATAACTTGGTCAAGGCTTCTATCTTTATTGGTCAGGGATATGTCCTGACCAGGAACTATTGGTCACCAAGCTTTTACCGAGGGTACGTTGGTCAGGGATTGACCCTGACCACCACCTTTTAGTCCAGGATTCATAGTTATTAGTCAGGGATTTGTCCTTCGACTTTAACAAGTTTTGTTATTAGTCAGGGATTTGCACTCAAAACGATCAAGGCAAAGTCCCGCAAAACTTTGTGGCGTAGACAACCTAGTAAATATTTCTTACGCTAAAAAAATGGGTTTGAGTCATTGTGTTGGTGCGTGCTTGTGCATGAATGCGTCTGCCGCATTGTGCACGATGTAGTTGCGTCACAGTAGGAGTATAGAACCGGTCTTGCTGTGTATGCAGATCGTGGAGTTATTTTAGGATCTGAAGTTGTTATCTCATCAATAAGAGTCCTAGTATTGTAAGTCTTTTGAAAGGCAACGAAAATAAGAAATAGAGTCCATCCCATCTTCCGTCTCTCTGCCGGCTTTGCTTTGCTCGTCGCCGGCTCGCCTTCTGTACTCAAAACTAGCTTAGGATCCATTACAAAACCCAACAGGTGGTATCAGAGCATGGGCACTAGTATATGCCAAAGTATATGCCGAAGTCGATGGAGCACGATTCGTTGCCGCTACAGAAGGCCGGCAACATGACGCTCCACTGCCCGGTGCTCACGAGGAGCAATTGTGCAACATGGTCGCTAAAGATGACGGTCAATGTGTAGGCCCAGAGTGTGTGGGCAGTAGTCGAGAGCGACGGGGCCGAAGAGCGTCAAGATAGAATGGCCCTCGCGGCCATCTTCCAGGCAGTTCTGGAGGAGATGCTCCCCATGCTGGCTGAGAAGGATTCAACCAAGGAGGCATGGGAGACGCTGAAGACAGTACACATGGGCACAGAACGTGTCCGAGAGGCAAAGTTGCAGACCTTGAAGACGGAGTTCGAGGCAATCCACATGAAAGACAATGAGTCGGTGGATGACTTTGCGATGCGACTGACGAGGATCGTCAACGACATATGTGCACTGAGCGACAAGTTGGAAGAAGTCCTTGTCGTCAAGCGCTTCCTCCGAGCCATCCCAACTAGATTTCTACAGATCGTGACTTCAATCGAGCAGCTAGTTGATTTCAAGACTCTCACCGTGGATGACCTTGTTGGCCGCCTCAAGGTCCACGAGGAGAGGTTGCGTGGGCACGGAGACAAGGATGAGCATCAACACTTGTTGCTCACACAGGTAGAGTGGGAGGCACGAACCAAGAAGAAGAATGGAGGAAATGAATCCAGCTCGAGTTCAAAGGGCTGAGGCAGCAATGACAGTGATGGTCGTGGCCATGGTCGAGGTCGCGGTCGTGACCGCGGGCGCGGCAGGGAAGGGTGAGACAACACCTCACCACGTCGTGACGGTGAGAACTCTCGTAGAGACAAAAACAAGGTAAAGTGCTTCACATGCGAGAACTATGGCCACTATGCATCCGAATGTCGTAGCAAGAAGCGTGACGAGGAGGCGAACATCACACGTGTGCATGACAACCAGCCTGCACTCATGATGGCTATGTCGATGGAAGAATCACCCAATGTGGTGGTGCTCAATGAAGAGAATGTTGTTGCAAACCTACTCACAGATGGTGAAGATCGCAAAGACACAAATCTATGGTACCTTGATAACGGTGCAAGCAATCATGTGATTGGAGATCGATCAAAGTTCAAGGAACTTAATGAGAGTATTCACGGGCATGTGAAATTCAGTAATGATTCTGTGGTTGAAATAGAGGGAAAGGGCTCTATTCTATTTCAGTGTAATACCGGTGATCAACGTCTACTGACCCATGTATATTACATCCCTAGACTAAAAATCAATATAATTAGTCTTGGTAAGATGACCGAAGATGGTAGCAAGGTTGAGCTTGCTGGCCCATTCTTAAGGGTATTTGACAGGAACGATATCCTATTGTTCAAAGTGAAGAGGTCATCTAATCACTTATACAAGTTAATGCTTGAGACCGGTCAACCGACATGCTTGTTGACATCACTCAACGATCCAACCTGGTTGTGGCATGCGAGGCTCGGGCATGTGTAACATACTGAATCTCAGGGTCCTTTATGCAATTTACCCACTTTTGTACTTTTCTTTGCCTTCTAGTCCTTTTGGACATCCTTCATTAATTTCCCATCCTTTTGATCCTCTTGGGCCTCAATGTTGAATTTGAGCCTTTCTTGAGGTATAATTCACAAATTACCTACATTTATGTTTATGTAGGGGGTTTTGCACAAATAACCCATATAATGAGATAACTGAGGTCTAATCATGCAATTTGACCATTTATGAGATAATATTAGTGTAGTATTTCATTTGGAGCTTTTTTGGATAAATATATTAGTAATAATGTGTATTTGATTTAATATATATGAGCAATTAACCCTTTTCTTTCTCTCTCCTCCAAAGAGGGAAATAATGCACTAATAATAGTATTATATGTTGAGATATGAATCATAATGTTTATATGTGACTAATATCTCGAGATTTACCCTATTATGTCATTAAAAGGTATTCTTTATATTAATTTCTCTTTTTATGCTTTATTATATGCTTTAATAGTCTATAAATTAATTAGGGACCTAACCATGTGATTTACAAGAAACTAAATGCATATCATCGTTCTAGGTGTTGTCATAAACCTATGGTTAAAATTTGAGGTCATTTGGACTTTGGTTGACCCTCCAAATGATTTTTACAAGTTCCCATATAGTTTAACTATAATAGAAGAATCGACATTGTATTCATTGCATTTATTTTATGTGTCACGCACCCAGCCACCATTGGATTTTGATCCAACGGATCTCCAGCCGTCTTCTACCTCAGGCCACCGGCCCAAGGAGGCGCATGGGTTCCTTCCCTTCATTCTCCCTCGTTTCTCGATCATTTTGCGAGATTTAAGTTGCGTTGGATTCGTCTCCTCGAGCTGCACCGTTTAAGTCTTGGCTCGTCAGCTCCCGTACACTGTGGATGAAATGCCCATGTGTGCCAGCCAAAGCTTCTCCTCTCCCACCACGTCTCGGTGCTTCACTCTTCAGTGTCTATTTATAGAACTTCCCTTAGCTTCGTCGGCCTCCGTGCGAGCTTACTCAAGTGGCAATTTGGCCCGAACCTCCCTCGTTAGAACCCGTGCCTTTTCACAGTTTTACCCCCCGTGTGCTCATCCCTTTGTTCTTTAACACGAGGGGCATTTCGGTCATCTGCTCCCTTAGCTTTTTCTATTTTCCTGATTGGTCCAGATCGTTTAATTCGTAGAAAATCAATTATTTGTCGGAAAAATTCAAATAAATAGTCGTTGGAAAGGATTTTTCATGTAGAATCTAATTTTGTAATTTTTGAGACCTGATTCCCAATGCTGTTTTGAAGCTTGATTTGAATGGCATTTTAAGTATGTTAAATGTTATAAAAATCATAATTAATTCATTTTAACTCTAAATTGAGAAATATAATATGTTTTCCTAATCAGTGAAACCTAAGTGAGCTTTTGGTCCTAGTTTTGAGTCGTAAATCAGTGGTTTTTGAATAAGGCCTTAAATGGGCATTTTTGTTATACTTTATGATTAATAAATGCCAATTCATGTGTAAACTTCTACCACTAGCAGAGGCAAGGGAGGTGAGCGGGGGCGCACCCCCCTAAAAAATAAGGTATATATATATATATATCATATATTGTATATTGACTTGTTCAAGATAATGTCAACAAGCAAGATGCAGTGTAGTGGTTTGGCCCAGTACACATTCGATGTTGGTTTTTAGGTTCGAGTCTTGTTGTGGTCCAAATTTTTACCCAATTTGTAAAACTTGCAATAAAACATAAAAAATTGAGAACAACTCTACAAATGCATAAATAATTACAAGCTTTAAATATAGATATCTAAGAAATAGCATTCTATGTAAAATAACAATTATCAAAGTCCGTGATATGAGCAATAAATTACAAACAATATGCTATTCCAAATGAAGAGTCATCAAAATTGTAGAAGTAGAATGAAGATAATGAATAATCATTTATACTATCCTTGTGTGGTTGCTTGAGCTATTTTAATAAGTAATGAGCTTATGAGCATCTGAATCAATATGATTCAATTTCTTTGACTATTAACAAACTTAAAAACATTCTTAATATATTTTTATGTCCAACAATTTAAAAAGACTCCTCCATCACTCAACAAGTACTAATCCAAAACAACACCTTCCTTGTCAGTGTAGATGCAGCGATCTCCTCATGTACAAAGATGACATGCACTAGTTGAATATTAGAGGACACTATAAAAATTATCAAAATCCATGTTATCAATAATAAATTACAAATAATATGCTATTCAAAACGTTGAGTTGTCAAAAATTTAGAAATATAATGAAGATAATGAATAATCATTTATATAATCATTATGTGTGTTGTTTGTAGTATTTTGATAAGTAATGAGTTGTTGAGCATCCAACTCTATATGATTCAGTTTCTTTTACTATTGGTTAAACTAAATAAATTCTTAATGTACTTTTAATTATAGATTGATGCATCATGATATTTTAGCATATGATTATTAATCAAGAAATTTTATAATAGTTATCATTTTGAATTACATCTAGTAAGTACTGATCCATTTCCTTTAATTACTTGTGAAATAATGATGCTATTAGAGAAAAGTTATAGTAAAACTTTTCAACTAAGCCATATTTTAGTTCCTTAGTAATGTCATTTGAAATATAAACTAGCTCATCATACTAAAGTATCCAATTTTTAAAACTTGTATGAAAAACAATTTCTTGTAAGCGAACTAGTGGAATTACTACATTTAGTCATAACATAGACAATCCTCGATCCAAATACATAACTCAATTTGTGCAATAAAAAATTAACATAGTCGTTGTTATTTTAAGTTCATCATACACATATAAATCCTCACATATATCATTTAACTGACATACTCATTATATTTCATAAGGACATTCATTAATCATATCCTAACTTTTTAAACCATGTTGGATAGCATATCTATAAACATATTAACAAATACTCATTATTTCATATTTGCAATCCTATTATCTAGGTAATGTATAAAGATCTAAATAATTATAATCTATACACAACAATAACAACATCTTTGTGATACTCGACCAATCAGACAAGAAACACATCCTTATGTCCTAAAGCTGAAATGTATACATATATATCTGTATATATATATATATATATATATATATATATATATATATATATATATATATATATATATATATGTATGTATATGTATATATATAGGCTACTCACTCGCTGCCCGCACGGGTAGATAAGCCAAGTTACCCAGCTCCTGATTTAACGCTGCATTCTACTGATACGGAGCTGTGGTGGCAGCAATTGTAATTTTGTCTATAGCCTTTATGTGCATGGAGTAGCGGTGGCACTATTAGTAAATATGTTATCAATAATTAAATGTATATGCAACGGTAGTGGAAGCCTGATCTAATAATATAATTGCAGCTGACAGCTTCGTCACTGTTGGATACATACAATTCGACAAATAGTAACGATGGAACTATTAGCAATTATGCTATGAATGATTATACGTGCATGGAGTAGCGGTGCAAGTTTGATTAAGAGTGAAAATAGTAGGTGCCAACTACTTCAATGTTGATCGCATACCAATCTTGAAGTATACCCATGCCTAACGTAACAAGTCTAAAACCATTGTAGTAGTATCCTTTTGTGGAGACAAATAAACACATGAGAAATAAAATAAGACTCCCAGATTTTATTACAAAACGTCATCCTGAGTTACAAATTTCTCCTTTCCATTACAAATTCTATGTTCTCATTACAATATTGAATCTATCCTTACAAAGTTTTTAAATTCTATAAAATGTTATTGCGTACAAAAAAGTTACACATCATAGTTGTATTTTCCATCATATTTTCATAAATATAGATGCCCACAAAAAGAATATGCCTATAAAATAAATAAGTTATAATATAAATAAGTATTATGTAATGAGAATATATAATCTGAAACAAAGTAAATAGCAAAGCGCAACTATAACTAGCAAAGATCAACTGTAACGGGAAAATAAAAATGTAATATGAAAGAACATGTTGTAACTAAAACAAACATTCTGTTATATGAAAGAGCATGTTGTAACAGGCAAATATGACATTATGTAATAAGAAAGACTGATTTGTAATCTATACAGATAATTTGTAATGAAAAGGAAACAAATGTAATCAAGGATGATATTTTGTAATACAATCTAGATGTATCAAATTCTCCAAGAGAATGAACCTCGATACATCAAAAGTTGTAATAATAAGGAACACTTTATTATGAGAATTGAGAACTGGTAATGAGAATGAAAATGTTGTAGTCAGTGATGACATTCTTTATTACAACCTAGATATATGAAGTTTTATTACTTTAGAGAATGAACCAAGTACATAGAAATTATAATAAGAAAGAATATTTTGTAATGAGAACTGAGAATTCATAATGAAAATGAGAAAGTTATCATTAAAGATGACAATCAATATTACATTTTGGATCTATCAAAATTTCTATCTAAGAGAATAAACTTTAGTACAAAGTAAATTGTAATAAGAAGAAACATTATGTAATGCGAATAAAAAATTTATAATGAGAATGAAAAAAATGTAATCAAGGTTCACGTCTTGTAATGCAACCTGACTGTATTAGATACTATATCCATATTTTGTATATGACAACTACATGGAACATCTCCGAATTATGAGTCAGTGGTGAACATGTGTTTAGAGTGAGCATTGCTTTCGTCCTCATTCATATTTTTATTCACCTAACATGGATGCCTCTACAGTTATCTTTCCCACTAGTGTATGCACTCATAATTAATTGTCATCTTGCTGCAAATAGTGGCATCATACCCATGCACTACTAGCGAAACTTAAATTAAAAAATGGTGCCAACGTGTTTCATGCAATACATGATTGAATTCTGCTTAATTACAAAACATGCCACCGCTATTCCATGCACACGTAAATGAAATCTACATAATTACAATAGATGCCACCGCATGCATGCAATCATAATGGATTTGAATTTAATTACAGATCATGCCACCGCATCTCAATGAACGGGTAATTAACTTGGCTACCCACGCGGGCATTCAATACATACTCATATATATAAATATAAATATATATATATATATATATATATATAGACACACACACACACACAGATATATATATATGTATATATTTTTGTGTGTTTGAGTGTGTTTTTTGTGTGTGTTTTAATATTATATGTCATCTATTAGAAATTAATTGAAATAGGAGATGTATGGCATTAGTTCCTTAATGGGATTAGGACTTGATGTTCCTTACCTATTTTAGCAAGAACTTCTGGCTACACTATCATGTATGAGGGGAAGGATAAGGAGGTTGATTCTGGAGAGGAATAATGGATTTTATGTATACATGGGGTTGCGGTTAGTAATGCTCCTACATACCCTTTGCAATTAGAGGTTTGAGTCAATCACAAGAAATTGAGAAGTATTAGATAAGAAATTGCAGAGGAGGATGATTTGCTTGCACCATATCCATGGAGTGTTTCACTCTACCAAACATAGAAAATGAAGGTTGAAGACATCCATCGAGACTCAATGAGTTAGATATACATTTTGTGTGCTTCCATCTAGGTTGACATGCAAGTTTTCCCTCGATAGAGACACAGTACATGGATCCATTATGTGATGACAAAGAAACCCATAATGTAGGATGTGAGGGAGATGTGGACCCCAAACCAAGCTTGCAGATTCATTAGAGTAGATATTGAGGTTCATTCAAATGAAAAAAAGGGATGCAAGAGATGTGGCATGGTTATCTATGCCACTCAATCATAAATTGACAATCAAAAATCACCATAATAGGCATATTTTTTAAATTTATAAATTACCAATCAAACAAATCATTTTGTAACCATTGTAATAAAAAAACTATTTATAAGAATACAACCTTTAGCTAAATCAATTAGGACTGACACTAATCTATCTATTTAACAATATTGTGATTTATATAGTAATGTCACTCTAAACCGTAAGAAAGTTTATGAAAATATGTATTTTGTGTTAAATTAAGGTCGACCATTTGATTTCATTGATTTTTATAAAAACCTAAGTTTTAGCCTAAAAAAAACTAGAGGTATTCTTATATCTTCATTAATCAAAACATATCTTTTACTTATAAAATTTCTATGACATATGTGTCTCAAATATTTTAACAATGATATATAATCAATTGCCATTTTATTTGATTTTATATTACATGATTACAAGAATAATGAGTACCAACACAAAAATGAAGAAACATTCACTTGTTGTTCCATTTATAAGGTTAGGAAACATTATAGTGGTGCACAATGTGTGACTAAACTTCACACAATATGTGCACCACTTTCGCTTACTTTTATGTACTGGTTGATCATATGTTGGACTTATTCACAATTTGTTTACAACTAACGTGAAATTGGTATTAAACAATGTAGGTATTCTTATTTTAGTATGATTTTGTCTTCTTTTAGTCTAAGAAAAAAATGGTTTGATTGTGGTGGGATTATTTATCATAATGATGTCCTCATTGAAACAAGAATTGATATCACCTATATAGAGAGGTCCTTAGAAAAAATACATGCATCCTCTAGATTCATGTTTGACTTTTGGGGCTGTGTTTTGAAAATGGTTCCTTATTGTAGACCATCAATGCTAAAGAAGAAAATGTTCAGAAATTTAAGGGATGATTCTTTATCTTCATGTACGTTTGTTTTTAATGCTCTGTTAACTTTTATTACAACTTGTAAAGTCACAAGACAGAGAAGATTTACTTTACACAATAAAAAGAATGTGACTAATATGTTGATGATCTAATGGCACTCTTGAATAGATGATTGTTATCAATGGCCATATGGATGCCCTCGTTTTTGGTTTATCCATGATATTTATAATCTGTCCTATTGGTTGACAAAATTGAATCAGTTAAGCATTAATTTAAGTTCTCACAAGAAGGGTGTACCAAGCAAGTTGTCTATCCTAGCATATACAACTCCATTAGGAACTAGACTAAGTACCATGTATTATGGGTAGAGAACTATGATAAGTGACTTGTAGTGACTTCCAAGTACTATCAAACATTAATTTCTATCACAAAGGTTGAACTAGAAGCACTCTTAACACTATGTTTACATATCTAGTTACAATTGGTTATGATTCTCTATAAATATACGCCACATGATGCCGTAGCGAAAGCATCCCAACTCAGTTTATGAGAGAACAAGTGTCTGGTATAAAAATGGCCAGAGAAGATGGTACTTGTTGCATCAAAATATTTCTCATGCTTCTATCTTTGTTATGTATGTCAGCAAAAGTGCCAGCTCAATCTCCAACACCAACTACTTGTATCCGACTTTGTGCATCAACCTTTATAACATGCTACACTACTTGCACCACATCTACATGCAGATCTCAATGTCGTGCGGTTATCGTCCAATGTCTACGCAATTGCATTCCTCCTCCACCTCCCCCACCGCCTCCTCCTCCCCCATCGCCTCCACCTCCCCCACCGTCTCCTCCTCCCCCACCCATATCACCAATATTAATATGCATCGAAACATGTGAAGCCAACCGTCGAGGATGTAGAGATAATTGTGCAACACTTACATGCTCTATTGGTTGTGATACAAACTCAGCTCAATGTTTATTGTCATGTCTGGGTTTACGTCCACCACCCCCGCCACCCCCATCCCCACCCCCACCCCCACCCCCACCACCTCCCCCTCCACCTCCACCACCACCGCCACCACCTCCACCTCCACCCCCGCCACCTCCGCCCCCACCCCCACCCCCACCCCCACCACCTCCTCCACCTCCACCGCCACCTCCTCCACCTCCACCTCCACCACCACCACCACCCCCACCCCCACCTCCTCCTCCACCTCCGCCTCCTCCACCTCCTCCTCCACCAGTTCCATATTCTAGTTGCCTAAGTGGTTGTCTAGTTAACAAGCTGAATTGCAGCGCTAGTTGTATAACACTAGTTTGTAGGATCAACTGCATAACTGACTATACCCGATGTGTCAGAAAATGTGCATTTCCTTGACTATCATGCTACAACTATCAGTTGTCTCTGAAGTACCTATCATCACAAAGAGATATATGTATAATAAGGAGAATGTTCTCTTGAAGGTTAATGAGGTGTAACATATGTATTATGGAAAATACTTTTATATTATATGTGTTGTTATGGCCTCTTTGTATGGTGTACATTTTTTAGTTACTTTTTTGAGGTGCAAAAAATAAGTATATAAATAAATATAATAAATATTGTAATTTTATAAGATTTAAAATGTCACTAGAGTTCAATGATTTATTTATGATGTTTTATGACGTTTTACTTCAAAGAAATATGACCGTGACTTATACCATGATGTATTCAATTAATGTAAATTAATATTTACATCGACGCGGTTTTGAAAACTTTGTAGTTGTATAAATTAATTATAGAATTTTGCAATAGAGGGATGTGTAAAATGTGGAAAGCACATCTATTATTCTATCAATCTACTATTCTATCAATCTAATCATCACCGCTCGTTTCCATCCTCCACTTTGCCTGAAACGGTTGGACTCTCGCAATATAGTGTTACAACAACATCTTTGAATTGTCATACTCTCAGAGGACTCTTGCAATATATTGTTACAACAACATCCTTGAAATCGTCAAACTCTCAGCGGCTAAAAGCTTGCAGTCGGAGACCACCAACAATGACAAAATAGGGAGGTGGACCGGGCTAAGGATCACACTCTTTATTAGGGTTTGAACTCCTTTTGCAAGATAATCGTACACGCCTCCTTTCAACTTAGAGTCAACACTAGATGACATTCACTTGCTCATCATGCCTGTGTGGGTTCCGATCGACAATGTTGTATGGACGAGCGTGATGTCCAAGGGGAAATCCTCAGTGGCGATCTGACAGTGCTCATCTTTGTCAATGGGTATTAGCAGCATGCGGCCAAGCACGTGACGGGAGGAAGGGTGTATTAGTAGATGAGGGAGAATTCTGATGTTCTATGCTAGACATCAGTCGCGGATGTACAACAACGTGATGGCTGACTTCAGGCACTCCGGTTGTACATCTAAGTTGATGGTGTGCTTCGGCTTATCTATGCGGTCAAAGCATGGGAGAAGAAGCATAAGGAAACCATCAAGGAGCTTGTGGGTTGTGCCCTGCAACTACAGGCCGGGATGTATCAAGAATCTAGGTTCCTGAAGCCGGCAGTCAATACACAGAAGGACATCATAATTAAAGCCAATGACTTCGGCAGTTTGATTTCCTCTCGCTCATTGCCATCCTATCTGACACTATTAAAAATTTTCGTGAAAGGGTCTTTGTGTCCGCAACACCTACAAATGTGGCTGGCGAGATTCTATGTGGTGCACCCGGCCGCCTCGTGGCATGGCAGTTGATGTCTGAATGGATCAGGAACACTATGTACAATGTCGCATTCATGAAGCATTCTTTCCGTCATCTTTTTAACATCTTCTACCTCCTTGGCATGTCCCCACGGGTAGTGTTCATCCTCAAACAACAACAAACAAAAGAAGACAGTTCCAAAGCTATGCTTGAGCAGGTGCAGTGGAAGATGGATTTGGGGTTTAGATCACCTTCCGTGAGACACAGATAAGGATGGGAATACATTCACATTGTAACTTTTTAATACGCTATCCATTTTAGTATATGCTATATAGGGCACTGGCTTAGGCATAGGAATCTATGGAAACTGTAAGGATTCACCATACAACCAACTGCAACGGATCTCTACCAGAATTCGCAAAGGCATATTCTCTTGATCCTCATGTTGAACTATTTGTGTAGGATCCATGGTAATGTTTATCTCATCAATGATGACTTGGAGCAGTTGGAATTTTTCTTCATGTTGTGATAAAAATGTCTAGGTCAGTAGAAATTGCATTTTAGTTAAACTAGACAGACATGCTACTCTCTTTGTATTCTTATGGTATATATAACCTCTACTTGATTGTATTCTCTTCTCATATATACTTTAACTTAGCACAGGAAATCTGTTCATTAAGATAATCATATGATGATAGTTTCAAATTATTGTTGCTTTAAAATTACATACAAATATGCTAATGTAGTGCCTATATGTAGACACACCAACTTGAGATGAAGATATTATTCGATGGAATTCAATAAGGAGATGTGCTTTCCATCCTTTTTCTAAGACGTGGCTGCTTTCTAATTCAGAATTCATGAGAATGATACTATCTTTCTATTGAAGAGCATCAAGCCAACCTTCTTACGGTATTTACTATATATACTTCAATTTTTCTATCTTCTAATCTAATGCTTGTTTATTGTCCCAAATATATATGCTATTTTTTAGTTTTCTATTTTCTGATCATTATATAATAATATGTCAAAATATATTATTTAGTGATTTCTTATGTACGAAGTATTAGTACGTTGGTATTACATCATTGTATGAGTTGACCGACTTTGACATTATGGAGATGTACGATTTTGTAAAATCCAATTAAAAATAAATAGAAGTTACATGTTACACGATGGTCAAAACCAATGATTTACACACTCTTGTGTTGCCTATCTTGAATTTGTATCAACTTTGCAACCATTCATGTTTTATTTATCTTTAGTCTAGAGATAATTGACTAGAATCATTGGTTGAATTAGGAGTGTATACAATTAACCTAAAAAATAATGTGAATGCTATTGTTTCTCTAACAAATAGAAAAATTATATTTAGATTTAAGCAAGAAAATAAGGTGCCTACAATATGAAGCATAATTTATTCATTCATTTTTACAATAAAACTCCTAGATATGTAATTTTTGTTGTATTCATGAACATATACAGATTCTAAAATGTAGAGAGGTGTGAAATTTTTGTGCCAAATGGAAAACTGATAATTGAACGTACCTTTAAATAAACTAACACCATTTCTATATAATCATAACATAATAGGTTAGGCATAAGGGCTCATGCACATTGTTTTTTATCTATCTTTTGAAGAATAAACTTGCTTAAAACTTATATGTATAGTCAATAGCAAGCATGATTTGTTAGATATCCTTTTTTAGTTTTACATTTATATATAAAGTTTAGATATGCAGTTCATGAGCTCATGCTTCATAAATTGAGACCGATTTTTACAAAACATACACCAAAAAATTATTTAGTGTTACAAATAATTTTTTTGTTTATCATGTTATTTTAAAAATGTAGTTGATGCCTAGTGTGACGTTAGCCCTCTTATTTTATTTATTTAATATTACCAACATCTAAACCATAAATGCAAAGGGATCATGTGTAATGCTTAATTTCAACCAATTTTGTATAGTCTGTATCTTCTTAAAACTTATGTCATTCAGAAATGACTAAGCTTCTTGAAACTTATAGAGATATTTGTCTATATTATTATTGCAATATAAAGGCTTCCTTCTTTGCAAAATATGTAGTCGTGTACATGTATCCACCGCTTGATAATCATCCATCTTAAATGTTGCTTGACAAGACGTACATCATATCCTTA
The DNA here is from genome assembly GCA_963693085.1 of Alisma plantago-aquatica. Lineage (NCBI taxonomy): Eukaryota > Viridiplantae > Streptophyta > Magnoliopsida > Alismatales > Alismataceae > Alisma > Alisma plantago-aquatica. Next base: position 267,842,646 of record OY856409.1, on the reverse strand, counting down.
TAGTTATATCTGTTTGGTTATTCTAAGTTATAAGGGTTTAGGAAGATAGCATGTATTATGGGAACATGTTTATAACAGAGTGTCCTAGTAGTTATTTATATGTGTAAGTATGTACTTGTGTTGTCGTATATCAATAATTATGAAGAGTATATATATAAAACTAATAGTTTGCAACATAAATTGGTAGGATTATATTTCATATTATATGTTTACCAAATGCACTTAACTTATATACTCTTGTGTGCCGACTCTTAGTGGTCTAAAGTGTCAAAATACATACTTTCTTATTTTTATGGAATTATTATAAATTTTGTTGATAGGACTAACTCAACACTCAAATTTTATGACATATTAAAAAAATTATGCGTTGAAGGATCCTACCATGGACCATATCAATAATAAATTTCTACGACATCACCTATGTGGAGTATAATACTCTTTTTTCTACTTAGACCACATGGTATAGGTTGTTACCAACTAATAGAAACTTACTCTGAGTAAATTTCATGTGATCTTTTATTAGCTTCCACATTTCTCTCTTTTTCCCATAGATGTGAGTATATTCGTGCAAAGATGGTTTACAAATCATGTAATGTTCTTAGTGAGCCTACTTGCTTTTTCATTATATTACAACTTGTATAGCACCTAAATCAATAGCCTTAGGGTGAACAACATTGGATGGATGACGAAGATATGAAGGATATGTTGGTGGGTGAAATAGTGCTTTATTGTAAATTCCATTACATTGTAATATAACACCCTTTAATTCATGCAAGAAAAAGAGTGTATGTTGTCAAGTTTTTGTTGTACTCTTATACTTGAACATCCTACATGAATGTTATACTTATATAGATAGGCAATATTACACTTAACACTATTAGTGCCTTTAAGAAATAAGGGTATAAATGATTACTAAGTGACACTTATAGATCTAAAACTGTCTATTATGTACAAAATCTTAATTTGAAATAGCTAGATAAGTTATAATCATTATGTAATTGATAAAACCCAATTCTTGACAAACGAATGTAATTGTTTCAATGTTGTTCATGAATATATAGTATCATATTATGACCATAGTATTATAAATCATCAATAAGACAATTGTATATGTTTGAAAAGAAACATAGGCAATAATGCTTTTCTTAACATGTCTTTAGTCATTAGATTCAGTAGTTATATTTTTGTCACCAATTAAAAATTTCATGAAATTTTCAAAGTAAAAAACACTTGATTTTTTTGTTCTCAACATTTAGCAAATTGGAGTACTGTCATCTTGGCAAGGTAATATTGTTGATTGTAATTGAAAATATCTCAAATAAGACAACAACATGAGTAATGTAGATATTAATACTATTAACATGAACCAAATTATTTCCCATGCAAACTCCTTTTATATTTTTTTCTTATCTCTTTAGTAATTTTCATGTGCCTCATATCTTCCTCAAAACTAAACAGGCCCTCAGTTTGGATTTGTTTTATTAGTGTTCTTTTTGGTGATTTGAAAATTAATATCTTGGAGTAGGATGTGAGTCTAAGGTAGTTGATGGTGAGTGAGATTTTCATGCTTATGATTGATTCAAGTTTCTAGGCAATGACACTTAGTTCGTTCGGTGTTCAACTAATAAATAGTTGTGATTTGTCCAAAAAAATGACTCATTAGTTCATATCTTGTACTAACATAATGATGTATGGACGAGTGTGATGTCCAAGGGGAAATACTCAATGTGGCTTTATTATATTAGTGTTCTTCTTGGTGATTTAAAAATTATTATCTTGGGGTACGATGTGAATGCAAGGTAGTTGATGGTGAGTGAGATTTTAATGATTATGCTTGATTCAAATAGGTAGGCAATGCCACTTAGTTAGTTCAATGTTCAACTAATATATAGTTGTTATTTGTAAAAAAAAATCAACTCATTAGTTCATATCATGTAGTAAGATGTATTGCATCCAATGAAGGAATTTTTTTACAAGGAGTTCACTTTATTGGTAAAAGTGAACTAATAGTTATGTTAAATAACACATGATCCTAATCTAAAAATCGTCTTTTAGGAATACAATACTAACATAAATTGTCATTTAGAAGAATAAATAATGATCAATTGTCTAATATACTATAATATTTAATTATAATTTACAAGAGTGAATAATATTTAATAGGGTAATATCTAAATAAAAATACATGACTACATTATGAAAACCTATACTTCTATTTTATTTTCCTTTAAATTATTATTTTTTGTTTTTGAACACTAACATATCAGTAAGATTCCTTGGTATTTTAGAAAAAGAAGCATACTTGAACAAAAGTGTCACACAACTCATATGTTTGACAAATAATAACTTAAATTATAAGAAATATTTTTATCAATTTTTTCCATTTGAGATTGTAAATAGTTTCTATGTTTGTGTAATTTCCTAGGGTGATAAGAAGTACTTCAACAAGAGGATTGAATATGCAATGGCTATCTAGCTTTCAACGAAAACTCTAGATCTATATTTTGACATATAACTTTGAGTTACACACTCACCCTAATTGTAAATTGGTGTTAGATATTGTGTATAAAGTGAGCCACTTCGTTTGATCACAAGAATACGATACTCCCATAAATATGTCAAAATTTTCACATAAAGTGTAAGAAATATTTTTATCACTTTTTTTCCATCTGAGTTTGTAAATAGTTTCTACTTTTGTGTAATTTCATATGGTAATAAGAAGTACTTCAGCAAGAGGATTAAATATGAAATGGTTATCTAGCTTTCAACACAAACTCTAGATCAATATTTTGGCATACAACTTTGAGTTACTCACTCACCCTGATTGTAAATTGGTGTTAGATATTGTGTACAAGGTGAGCCTCTTTGTTTGATTTGGACCAACTATTTTATTTTCATATTATAATAAATATGTGAAGATATTGACTTATTTTTTGGAATATTATTTTCTTGTAATCAAAACAAGGATTTATTTTGATTTCTAACATGGAATATATCTAGCAATGGCATATATACTAAATAAAATATTTAAACAATTTAACATGATGATGGGAATAGTGATGTGCAATCCAATGAAACATGTTAATCATCCACCATATCAAATAAACTAGATAAAGAGTACTTATATGTAAGGAATACATTCAAATATGTATTGGTGTTTCACTAAATCCTTAGGATTTTATAGTTCACCCCCATATGTACCATTTGCAAGGCTGATGTGGTGCTTCCACATACTATTAATTAGGAAACACCTATTTGTTGCTGACTTAGCGGAAACAAAAATCACATAACATAAATGTACAAAGAATTTTTGAAAATGCAACTAAGACTTAAGAAATCTGGCCATAAAAGGAAACAAAAATTAAACATGAGAGAAAATCAAACCCATGAAAGAAAATAATTGTTAACAATAATACCAAAAATCAAAGTGTTTTTTAGGTATATTTTTGCATGTTATAATAAATGCCAGCTAACATATTACATTTCATAGACATGTATCATATACTTATTATAATCAACTAATTAACTATTATGATGATAACTTTTGTAGTGATTACTGAAACGTTTGGAAAACATTCTTATAAGGAAGATCATGATACACATAATTGTATTTAACATATTGTACATTAATAGAAAATATAAATTATAACACATCACCACATATTGGTATGTGTCCAAACTGGTAGGAGGAAAGTTTAAAGGATTTTGGATAGTGAAGAACATGTGGAAGGAATAAGGAGTTCACAAACCATTCATAAAAACATATATTTAAAAAATAAACTCTTAACAAAAGGGTAATGGGATATGGATAATCTAAGGATAACCTCGAATATGTGGTGGTGTAAAACATCCAAAAAGACTAAAAATGAATAGCATTTTGATTGTTGTCGTATATCAATTTTGTTATCTCTATGACTTGATCTTATTATTATTTCTACTTTATATTTTTTCACCATAAACTAATAGTACTAGATAATGAAAAGCCATACACCATCTACATGGAAGTCTATTTGGAAACTAGATAGGGGAAAAAGGAACACAAGAATGAAGATAACACTGGAAATCAAAATGCTTCTGCCCAAATTCCCAGTGATCACACTAATAAAATTTGCTTTTTGATAGAATCCATCCTCAATTATGTGCATCATCTGTGTAGAAGGAGCTATTATCACCCATAAATAAACTGGAGCACCAAAATCCAAGGTCAATGTCGATTACCATTTTTGTAGACCATCGTCATTTGTATCTAAAAAATGAGCATTTGTAGGACACAACATACATTGTTTGAAGAACGGGGAAGAACCTAAAACTAGCCCAACTCCTCAAAGAGAGGAGATACTTCCTTAAAAATAAGGAAGACAACAAACCAAATGACGATAATTAAGAATAATTGACTCCTGAGAAACTATTAGTCAGCCCAATAGGAACCAACAACTAGGGAAATGAAACTTACACTTAAATATCTCCTCAAATCCACAACAATAGAAGGATTCACTACCATAGATGCCAAGACTCTACCCAACATCAAGAATAGCACAAGATATGAATAATAGATTCAAATCATCGTATGAATAAGGAAGAGAAGGGGTGAAGATGTCAACACCTATTGTCATAGAAACACCACATGGCATGGCTTGGAGAAGATCCTAGGGATGCATGATGGAATGTTCAACCATGGGACCCCTTCCCCAGGATGGAAGGAGGAGAACATTTAGAGAACTAGATCACTCGAGTGGTTGCCAGAATGGTGATGAGGAGAGTAGTTTCTACTGATATATAGGCTTGGAATTTGTTGATGACATGTATATTTTATTGTTACTCTTGTTAATATTTCATGAAAGTCAATTTGTCATACGCAGGAGTTACGTGCAAAGCACGTGCATTTACTGGTATATACATGAGTCAGATACAAATATGAATGGAAGTAAGTTTAGAATGTTATGTGTTATAATATGTTGGACATAAAAGTAAGACGAAGATTGATCCTACTTATAATAGAATGCTTAAATATAACAGAAGAGTTAATGTACTAGTTTTGCTTAGTAACTATGTCAGATAGCATATGCATATTGTTTCCCTTTGTGAGTTACATGGATTTGATGGACCCACCACGCATTATACTATGGAGATATCATCTAATAGAAATAATGGCTATTTTACATAGGTTAAGTAGTGGTAGACACCTGTAATGTAGGCATGGCTTGTTCTCACCATTCTTAAGAAATGTAGGTGCTAATATGGTTAGAAAATCAAGCCACAAGTGTGAAAAAAACAAAAACCCTTAGAAGTTACTAATACAAATGATTGTTGAGACATGCAACATGCATTGTATATAAGAGTATTCTCTATGATAATAATTTCTATAGGAGACAGAGAATGGATACAAGAATTTAAGGCATCATGAAACGAGCATCATGAAGAATGTTTACATATATTTGAACAACATGCGGTTGGCTTTAGTTTTTCTTCTAGCGTTGGGAAATGACACAATCATTATCTAGTAGCTATAGAAAACAAGGAAGAGGACTCTAAGAGATTTTAATTTTTCCATTGAAGGAGTTAATATCAAATTCATTTCACAGAATCTTCATGTTTTTTCTATATAGAAAATAAGAAATACAGTTTTTGAAAAAAGATGTAAAACTGAATTTTTGAAAAGATGCATCATGTTCCATATAATAGCGAGCTAGGAAAATTGAAAAATAGAGAAGGAGTCACACCTTCATCAAATTTTTACAACCCTATGTAGTGGGACTCAACATGCACCAATATATCCTATTTCGAACTAGATCGAAATAAACAAACTTGGAATGCCACATCATGCACCTATAGCACATGTCTCACTTTGCTCATGAGTTAAACAATTGGTAAGGATTTATATTCATGGAGGATAGAAGTTCTATATCACATGTATCATTTTTTCCATCACTACTTTTTTGGTCACAAGTTTCTCTTTGATGTTGGTCAAATGGTCCTCACTGAAGGGGTTTGAAGACACCAAAACAATGAAATAAAGATACAAGCGATAATGGTATTGCATGCTTTTCAGTAGCATAATCATTATACATAAAACTAAAATCATATGAATTAGTTTCATCAAGCCTATTCTTGAATCCAATAATTGTCTTATATGAACTGTTAGTAAATATCTTACAATGGAACCTCACATAAAAATAATATTATGACATGCATTCCATCTGACACCCTTATTGTACACTTGGCTATTGCATGTAACTTATATCATGATGGAGATATCCCATATATAAAAAAATATTGTATCCCGTCATGATAAATCATGCATCATTGATTCCACCTTGTTCCCTCTCACACCCCATTCCATGGCATCCTCACCCATCATTGCTTGTTCCACCACTACAACTATGTGTCAAATGTTGCTAAACCAAACATCAATCATTAGGGATAATTACATGACACTCGTATGATTTGTTTGTTGTGATATGAACTCTACCTAATATGTGTTGTTATGTGTGGGTGAAATTTAACCACCACCACAATCATGATAATAACCTCCTTCTCTATAACCACCACCCCTCCACTGCCCCCTTACCCAAACTTCACCACCTCATCAGCACTCCACCTCCACACCTAGTCCTCATTCTCCACCTTGTAGGCCACCTCCACCACCACACTCATCTCTATGTTATATGTTCAATTTTATCAAAAAAAAAATACTTTTTAGGCTAGCTACATCACACTAGATTTTGTGATCAGTTGCACCATGAAGTACTTATGGTATGTTTGGAAATGCATGTATCCATGTCTATTACTTATACATAATTATATATGCATAATATACATGTACAAACATATATATATGTGTATATGTATATATAAACACAATGAAATAAAGATACAACCGTTAATGGTATTGCATGCTCTACAATAGATTAATGTATTATAAATAAAAAGAAAACCTTATGAAGTGGTGGCATCAAACCTATCATTGAATCCAATCAAACTCTTATATGAAATGTTAGTCAAATAGAACCTCACTATGAAAATAATGTTTTGATATACATTGCATTTGACACCCTTATTGTACCCATGTGTATTACATGCATGTAATGTATATCATGATGAAGCTATCCCATATACAACAAGATATTATATCCCTTGATGATCAATCATCAATCACATATGCCATGTTGTCCCCTCCCTTACACCAACCCATGGTGACCTCCCCCTTCGTTGCTCCTTCCACCACTACAACTATGTGTCAGATGCTACTAAAACAAACATCAAGCATGTTGGGATAATTGCATGACAATCACATGCTTTTTTATTGTGACATGAAAACTACCTAATAGACATTGTCATTTGTGGGCGAAATTTCATCATGCACAATAACAATAATACCCTCCTCCTGTCCACCACCCCTTCCATTTCCACCCAACCAAAACCTCAACACATTTTCACCACTCAACCTCCACCACCTTATCCTACTTTTGCACCTCTTAGGACGCCTCCACCATGGAACCACCACAATTATCTCTAGGTTGTTGTTGATTTTTATCTAACAATTTGAATTTTTGGCTAACTACTCCATAGTAGCTTCTGTGATCAGTTGAAACACTAAGTACTTATGATATATTTAGAAATGGAAATTCCCATGACTATTACACATACATGTTTACACATATATAATATATATGAACATATATCTATTTGTATATATATGTATATATAGAAATGATGATGAAATAAAGACAAATGCAATAATGGTATTGCATGTACTGTAATAGATTAATGTATTATAAATAAATTTAAAACCTTATGATTAGTGCATTCAAGCCTGTCCCTGAATCTAATCATAGTCTTATATGAAATGTTAGTAAATATCTTACAATGGAACCTCACAATAAAAAAATGATGTGATATGCATTTCATTTGACACCCTTATTGTATTTCTGGCTATTACATGCAATGTATATCATGATTGATAGGGGTGGAGCTAGACAAGTTTCAAAGGAGGGGCACAATTACAAAAAAAATTAGTCATTAACTAAAATTTAGGAACCGATAAAATTAGCAATATCTATTAATATCTATAGCACACTCAAAATAATAATATTTGGATATACTAATGCATTCCATAATGAGAAACATAATCTTGTTGTTCAATATGATTTATTTATTCAAGATTTCATCCCATAGAATCGTACCACTATTACATTATTATCAATGGTGTCAACTATTTCTTTCTCAAAATAGTCAATCATTTAATCATCGAGTCATTCATCATTACTACTCATGTTAATATGTATTGGTGGGTGTTCATTGGTAGGAGTAGTAATATTTGGTAAAGAACCATATGTTGGCCCTTGTTTGGATAAGGTATGAAAACAACTCTTCATATCTTGTAGTCTTAAGATTGCATTGATCTAATGAAATCAAGTGAATAACAGAATCACTAACAGTTCATATCAAATAAAATATAAGTTTATATTTACTGATATCTCAAAATTAAACAAGAACAAACAAATAGATAATGATAAATACAATACATCAATCACCAATATTTTTAGATTATGACAGTTGTTACATCAATAATAATATAGTTATGTCAATACTAAAAACTAAAATCAACTAAAAAGAATATACAAGAATGTTCCTAGTGCTCCTTGAATTCATCAAAACCACTATAGTTTGTGTCATTCATCAATTGTGAATTTTATAAGGAACGATAATGACAAGCTAAAATATGAATGATCATTTGCTACTAGTAATAAAGGGTACAAGATCAGGATACATAAAAGTATCATATATATCTAGCTCTAGGACTAAAAGGACGTATGGTTCTTGGTGATTGACATAAAGTAAACTTAAAAATATTATTATCTTTGAAAATACAACTGTTGGTATGATAAGTGTTGACACAACCACAAGATAATAGTTGGTTTTGTATAATGTTTGACTATATAGATAAATTTTAAATGCAATATTGACACATTTCTTTTTAAATTCTAGTTGTATTCAGGACCCACTCTATCTATCACAAGTCAAAGAAATGAAATTTATTTAATTACTAATCTAGCATACCATATTTCCAATTATAGTGTATTATGCACATTGTCATGAACATATTATGGAGAAAATGTGCTTTTAATGAACTTCAATAGCCACGTGGAGTCAAGTCAACAAATTAAATTTATAAGATTGTGCATTGACAAAATAAACTTACATTGTCTTTGTTGAGTCAATTATGTGAAGAGTGTTTTGTAAAGAAATACATATAATGCATTTTCTTGTGCATATTAATGGAAATCGTAGTCACAATATACTCCAACTTTTTGAAAAAGTCCCGCTGAAATCATGAATTTTTCCCTAGATGTATCAAATGAATGAATATTTCCCTATTTGAGAATAATCACAATATAATATGCTTTAATCCTATATTTTTCAAGAATTACTTATGTTTGACGTTTCTTCCCATTATATACTTTTTTGATGTACTTTTCTCATGTTACAATATTTAAGAATCTAACTTAACTTGATTGTATATATATGCGTGTGTGTTTATGTAAACACACATACATATATATGTAAGTGTGATGACCCCAATTTCTATATACTTTCCATAGTGACATTCACAAATATGCGTGCACTCATATCTATAGATGTCAGAAGGGAAAATATAAGAGATTGTGGTAGTCAACTAAATCAGAGAAGTGAGCCATATCGTTGTTCACAACACCATTATATAGCCACACAAACAATCATCCATTAACAATAATAAAGTCATTATATATATTATTCTGGAATAGAAAAGATGAATAGTTCTATAAAAGAAAAATACATAGGATTTAGAACATCATATACATCATCTAGGAGAAAGCACATATTTAACTAAAATAAGATAAGAAAGGAAATTTAGCTAGTCTATCCTCCATGTCCATTTATTTGATGGCTTCAGGTTCTTTGAGATGCTTTATTTGTTCCTTGTACCTAGAAAATAAAAGAACAAAATCATCAACAAAAGTTGGGACGTGGTAAAAGATTCAATAGTATGGTTGCATATATGGAAATACTCGGAAAAGAAGAAAGAAAAGAAAACCATTGCTTAAGGCAGAAAATTAGGTAAACACCTCTTTTATACTTTTCATTAGATGTAGTTGTACTACAATTTTATAAGCACTTCTCATACATCCAATATGGGCAAAATTATTTCATCGTACATCTAACATGGGAAATTCATCATACATCCATGTTAGGCAACATACATCCATATTGGGCCATGTGCACTAGTAGCTACAACTCATCACAATGTCCTTTTATGTTTCATTAAGTTTTGGCAAAGCATATAGTATAGCAGTTCAACCAACAAGGTATAAGCAAGTAGTTTCTCACAAGGTACATCATATCATAAGTAACCAAGAAAACTAGTCTTATACTTAATAAAGACCACATACCTTGGATCTCAAATCTAAATTTTCAAAAGTCTTGATTAAGAGAGTAGATCACACTGAAAGGAAATCAAGGATATACTTGTTACTATTAGTCCATATGACCCATGACCAAGGTTTGTTCTTTAGATGTGATCAATTTCATGTTCTCATGTTTAGATTAGCGATTATCCATGACTTTTATCTTATTTTTGGAGTCACAAGATCTGATCTTCATATTAAAGTCTCATTTAGTTGAGGATACTTATTCTATCCAAAAAGGATGTTTTCATAATTAGGGTTTCTATTATGGGTTAGATCATTAGGGGTATCTCTTTAGGATTCACATGATTCAAAGGGATCAGAGTTGGATCTAGGGTTTTAGGGTCGTTCAAGATCATAAAGTGTCATTAAATATTTAGGATTTGACATATAGTTTCATAAGGTATACACATGTAGAGAGATACAACTAGAATTTAGGGTTTTCATAATTATTCAGTCATATTCTCTCTTTGATTAGGGTTTTAGGACACATGAGGATCAGGGACTCAAATAGGGTTTTAGATGTCTACATGGAAGATCTCAACCATGGATCACTAGTATTACACAATATGCATATAATAAAAGATCACTAGAGCTTGTAGGCCATTATTTTTTAAAAGTGATCAGATATAGGTTATGACAATATTTTATTTAGATAGATCGAGTTTTTCTAATGAAAATCAAATATATGTTTGATATATTATGATATTCCTAGCATTTTCTAGGATTTTCCTAAGATAATCCATTTTCTTGGGTAAAGGAAAATAAAAAGAAGGAATATACCTTGATCAACGGCCGAATCTGACAAGATCTACGCCCCTCGTTGATCCCTGACTTCATGAATGAAGGGCCCGAATTGCTGACTGGGTGTATGTGGGTTGGTCCAACTAAGCGCTCATGGTCCCACTGTTCTTTGGTTGACCCGCGCCTGTGGCTGTTGAGAGGCCAGTCGTGGACTCGTCCACCTTTGCTCCAGCTGGCGCCACACGTCCAAGTCCTTCCCTTACTCGAGCGGCTTGTGATAGTGAGAGAGAGTATCTGAGGGGCTCACCAGTGCATAGGAGGAAAGGGAGTAGATAGCTCCAAACAATGGTAGGGATGTGCCACCTTCCTTTGCCTGGTGTTGCCGAGTCGAGGTGGGGGGTTTGATTTGGAGGGAGGAGGTGAGAGAGAGTGTCGCCCAGCAGGGGTAGTGTTGTGGCACCAAAGTGATTCAAGAGATCGATTTGTAATCTCAGGTGACAATGAGAGCCGAGAAGCAGAGGGTTAAGGTAAAGGATGGTGGCGGCAACGTATAGGGGGACTTTTATAGACCTTTGGGTAGGTTTAGGGTTGGTTGGGGGTTCTAGACTTCTCGGCTGCCACTGGAGTGAGACGGTCAGATGCTCGAGGGGTTGATGTGGTGAAACGACACATGAATCTCGGTCGAGGTTGGGGAAGTTGGCCATGAAATTGTGAGACAAAGCCAACTCGTCAGGCGAAAAGTCAAGATAAGGGGGAGAGGTGGCATACCCGTTCAGTTTGGGTCCTCTCTTTCCTCCCTGCCCTTTGCGGGAGGTTGAAGACAGGACCCCTGACCCTTGGATCCCCACACGATCCAAAGGGGAAGGATCCTAGGGTAAAAAATGCACATACTAACTATAGAAGCCGCGTGACACATTTATGTGTCACGGCCTAGTCATTTAATCCAAAGCTTAGGTCCTAAGCTTGAATATGAATAAAATATGCACATAATTTCAATTGCTCATATCTCCTCATTGGATAATCCAATTGCAATGATATTTTAGGTGTAGCTAAATAATGGCATGATGTAGCTATGATATAAAATTGGAATTCAAATTCGAATGCTAACTACATCAATTGACTATGTGTCATATTGCATGTAATTCGACTTTATATGACACTAGGGATGGCACTATATGAAATTGATAAGTCATTGAGTCAATTTAGTGAGGGAGATGGTTGAGGGCATTATTGGAATTAAAAAAATTTATAAGGGAGATAAATATATGTAAAAAATCATAAAAAATCACTCTATCACATTCTCCCATCCTTTTAAAAATTTTGTCCCCAAAATTCAAGCCACTTGAAAAAGGTGCAAATATTTCTTCTCGATCTCGGACTTGAGCTCCCAGGTGGCATCAGTCTGGTCATGGTGGCTCCAAAGAAATTTGACCATATCTATATGTTGGTTACTATGAAGCTCCTTAGTCTTGAAGTCAATAATCCTGACTGGGGAATCCACATAAGATAGATCATCTTTTAACTCGAGAGGCTCATGATTCAGAATGTGACTCGGATCCTTGACATAAGGCTTCAGATTCGATACACGAAAGACATTATGCATGGCACTGTAATGAGGTGGAAAAGCAAGATGATTGGCACATTCACCAACCCTTTCTAGGATCTCAAAGGGTCCCACCTAGCAAGGACTGAGCTTCCCCTTCTATTACAACCCAAATTTTCAGGTTCATATGGTGGGACATGCAATTTCCCCAATAAATGTATGATTATGTATTTTGTATGAATTATGTGCCTTGAACAGATTCCTTTGATAAATAGCCTTGTGTGTTTGATTATGTGGGCCTTGTTGGCTATTGGACCCAATAACAAGAAAGAGAAAATAAAATGAAAAGAAATCAATTAAAGAAGAAATAACTAAGATAATGAGAAAAAAAAGATGTAGAAGCATCTAGAAAGCTAAGAATTATCCTTCAAGGAGGGATTTCATATCTTTAGAATTTCTTGGGTTCCATGGAGTCCAAGTTCCAAAGATAATAGGAGAAGAAAGAGATAAAATCAAATAAAACATTATTAAGATGGAAAGTTGAGATAATGATGAAAATATAAGAAGTATGTGGAAATATGGATAATGGAATCATTATGAATGAGATTTCGACTCCACGTGGTTTCTAATGGTAAAAGGAATCAAAATAAAGAAAATAAAAGATAGAGAGAGAAAATATGCTTAAAATAGGCTTTATTAAAGGATAACTTGCACACAAAGATAATGCCTTTTTCCTTTTGAGTTTGGGATTCAAATTTGGTGTACGATAGATAAAGTTGAGGTAAAGGTTTCCATAAATTTTGGTTGAAAAAGGATGTACGGATTGAGAGTTATGGATTTTACAAATTGAGGAGATAATCCTTATAAAGTATTAAATGTCACTTTTATCCATTTAATCCGAAATCAATGTTCTTGGTGCATGGATGATGATCGTGGGATCTAGCATCCAACGATGGCTGTTATTCACACTCCTTTATTAGAAATAGGAAAGGAGGAATAGGAAAAATGAGATTCAGGAACGAAGATGGGCGCTGCCGCACAAGGCCGTCGTGAGGTAGAAGATGGATGGGGGTTTGGACGGTTTTGCCCAGCCCGTGCAAGGACGAGAAGTTGGGGTCATAAGGGGAAAATGGGAAAATAGCTCAATCAGGTGCCTGCTCGCGTGGAAAAGGAAAAGTGAGCCACTCTGCTGACATGGCAACGTCTTATTGGCCCAAGAAGGTAATTTCTTAATAAATTAATAATGAATTATCTGTAACTCCGATGATAGCAAGTAATATATGAAAATTGACTTGGAGAATACAAAGAATTTAATAAAAATGATTTTAAGGTCTTATCTGATTGTAGTTCCAAAAGTACTCTAAGTTAACCATGTTTATGCATGAAACTATGAAGAAACCTTAATTGTGTTTAGAAATTGGGTTTAATGTCTTAATTATGTTATTTTGAGATATAGTAGCATGTAGAGTATAAGAAGAAGAATTGAACCTGACTAAGATGATAATATACTTGGGTTTTGTACACATGAAGATGCATAATAGCCAAGAAACCATAACTTAGGGTTAATGGTTGCTTATGTGAATTAATTCAAAATACATTAGAGGAAAGTGAAGTAAAGTTGGTCCTAAGCCTATTAGGAAGAATATAACAAGCTAGTTAGGTTCTATGATTAGTTTTTCTATTTTAGGGTTTATAGTATCAATAATGAAGATGAACCCTAATGAAACCCTAAGAGGAAGTAGGAAACCCTAGGAAGCGAGTTCAAATGAATTAAACCTGATGAAGTGATTAGTAAATAGAGTGCTTGTACTTTTTAGGATTCTTGCTTGTGTATGTGTGGATTGAATTGCTTGCTTGGACAATTTATTGCTTGGATTTACTAGTAGCTTGTTGGTTCGACTGAACAGGAATGTGGTTACTTTATGAATAATTGCCCTTTGTTTCATGGCATTTCCCGAATGTTTCTCGATTGATTGCAACCTTAAATTGTTGTATGTTCAATTATGCAATCCTATGAAGTCCCTATGAGTATCACAATTAAATATGAATGTGTTTATTCATAATTAGGAAAAATGATCTTGGATGCAATCTGATCAGTGATAATGATGGTTATGTGAATCTTCTATAAGGTATGCAGCCTATTTGGTATGTGGACCCTATTTATGTATGTGAAGTATATTTATGAATGAATGATGAATGTGAATGTGCAATTAACCTATCCTTCAGTTGGGCTTTTACCCAAACCTTAATTTCCTAATGAGTCAATTGCTAGCCTTGGAATCTCTCTATTGCCTTTATTTGGCTCTTTATTTATTTGAATCTTCTACTGCCTATGATGGATAATTTACTTGAAATACTTGAATCTTGCTATTGCCAATGTTGGCTCTTTTATGTGGTTTACTTCATGGGTTTTATTCCCCATTTTCTATGATGTAATGTTATTTATAATTTCACTACTTCCAAGTGAATGATTTAGCATGATGTTTTTTTGGCCAAATGATAATGTAGTGTACATGAGTACAAACCACCCATAGGGCATTGAGGTTTTAGTCCTCCTGCCAGACACTGGGGTTATAGTCCCCCTGCCACATTATATATATTTGAGGTTTGGGATGTGCATGTTCCCCTCTCCTCTTGGTGTAGGTCCGGTAGGTGCCTCACCCTAAATTGATATGATTTTGTGTCATAATATTATTCATGCTTTCTATGTGATTATTGTTGTGGATTAAACTATGGAAGTTCTCTATTACTTATTCAATTCTTGCCTCATACTCTTGAAATATCTTAGTTTAGTGGATCTTTTATTTATGCAATGTAGTACCTTATATTTGTCCTTATCCTTTTGATTAACACATACTTTTTACCTCTCTCTTGCTGGATGATCCCAACCATCCAGGTATAGGATCAGAGTGCGCAGTTGAAGCTTGGTGAACCAACCTAAGGATAGGGATATGGAGTTCAACCATCTAGCTTAGCCATAGCTACCTATGTTTATAGTTGTTGACGTATGGAATTGGTTTGGTTTGAGTCTTCCTCTACCTAGATCCTTTTGTTGTTTGTATAAAGTTGTAAACCCTTTTGGGAATTTCGTAAAGTACTCTTTATACAATTGATTAGTCAAAGTTTTAACTTCCGCTGCTACACAATTGGTGTTTTTGTTTGCCATGATTATTTAGTAGAGATTCTTTTTTTTTTGGTCTTTACAGCATGTGAACTTACTTCTATGCGCTCAAGATGATGGGAGAGAAGAATATGGCACTCGGGCTTCCAAACATCGAACACCTACACCAGCTATGTGAGGGTTGCCTTGTAGCAAAGCAAGTGAGATTGTCATTCCCTGTCCAAGAAATCTTCCACGCCAAGCATCCACTACAACTGGTTTATGATGACATGTGTGGCCCGATCACTCCCACTTCACTCGCTGGTAACAAATATTTTCTTTTACTCATTGATGATTATACTCGTTGGATGTGGGTGTACATGCTTAAGGAAAAAGGAGATGCACTAGACACATTTAATAGATTCAAAAAGCTTGTTGAAAATGTATCTCAACACAAAGTGAAGACACTGCGCACTGATCGTGGTGGAGAGTTCATTTCACATGAATTCAAAAGATTTTGTGAAGAAGAAGGTATCCAACGCCATCTCACTACTCCATACACCCTACAAAAAAATGGTGTGGTGGAGAGAAGAAATCGCACGATGATGGCAATGGCGCACAACCTAATGAAAAGCATGCAAGTCCCGGCGAGTCTATGGGGAGAGGCAGTGGGACACACTGTCTACCTTCTAAACCGTCTTCCAATGAAAGTGATGGGCGATCACACTCCTGATGAAGCATGGACCGGTAAGAAGCCTAACCTAGACCATCTAAGGGTATTTGGTTGTATGGAACATGTAAAGATTGCAGGACCACACCAAAAGAAGCTCGATGACCGGAGTGCGCCAATGGTGTACCTTGGCATCAAAGACGGAAGCAAAGCACATCGCTTATTTGATCCTCAATGTGGAAAGCTTCATGTAAGAAGAGATGTCATGTTTGAGGAAGGAAGGAAGGGAGATTGGACCAACATAGATGGAAAAGACACACTAGCTACATTGGAGTCCTTTGTGGTTGACGGAGAGACCACCCAATCACTGTCGGGATCATTGCCGGGGTCATCGCCACCACTGGGATCGTCGTCGGGGTAATCGCTCCCAACAAGATCACTGCTGGGGTCGTCGCTGCCGCCAGGATGGCCGCCGGTGATGTCGCATGCAGCAACCAGCCTCACACAAAGGAGTGTAACACCAGTTGGAAACAACGTGTCACATGGGACAACAGAACCGTCAAGCATAAGGGCGGCATCCTCGATGACTCAAAACTCCATTCCTTCTTATCATGTACCGCAAGAGACTCCCAGCGGGTCCTTCACCGACAAAGGCCCAAATAAGTTTCGTTCTCTCATCGAACTTTACGCAGAAACACATGAAGTAGATTCAAGTGCTGATGAGATGCTATCTTTGATTTTCGAAGAGACAACAAACTATCATGATGCATCTGATAATATTACATGGCGGGAAGCCATGCAGAAGGAGCTAGAGGCTATAGAAAAGAATAAAACTTGGGCTCTTATAGATCTTCTGCAAGGTCACAAACCTATTGGGTTGAAGTGGGTATATAAAATAAAGCAAGATAGTGATGGAAATAGCATGAAATATAAGGCACGACTGGTGGCAAAGGGCTACATATAGCAGAAAGGAGTTGATTTTAATGAGGTATTTGCCCCAGTGGCTGGACTAGACACTCTGAGGATGATTCTCACTATTGCCGCTCAACTCCACTGGGAGGTGCATCATCTTGATGTCAAATCAGCCTTCCTAAACGGTGACCTCCATGAAGAAGTTTATGTCGCTCAGCCTGAAGGCTTCATCGTCAAGAACGAAGAGAACAAGGTGTACAGGTTATTCAAGGCTCTCTATGGCCTACGTCAAGCACCAAGGGCATGGAATATGCATTTGGATAAGAGTCTAAGAGAACTCAAATTTGTAAGGTGTACTCAGGAGCAAGCTGTGTATACGGGAAATAGTGGTTCAGATGTGCTCATAGTAGGAGTGTATGTTGACGATTGAATTGTCACCGGTACAAGCATGGATGGGATCATGGTGTTCAAGCAGCACATGATGAAAGAGTTCGAGATGAGCGATCTTGGCCTATTGAACTACTATCTTGGGATCGAGGTGGAGCAGAACCGAGGTTGCATCACGCTGAAGTAATCAGCCTATGGAAAGAATCTTCTGAAAGTGTTTGTGATGGAAGAGTGCAAGCCGACAAAGTATCCCATGGAGCCGAAGCTGCAACTTGGGAGATATGATGAAGGGACACTGGTGGATCCAATAGAATACAGACGTGTAGTTGGATGCTTACGATATTTAACTCACACCTGGCTTGATTTGTCTTATGCAGTCGGGCTGGTAAGCAGGTTTATGGAGAAACCAACTGTAGTGTATTACCAGGTTGTCAAACAAATACTTCACTATGTGAAGGGATCAATCAGCTACAGACTTGTGTATCCTAAAGTCCAAGGAAATGAGGAACTAGTCAGATTTACAGATAATGATCTTGCTGGTGATATTGTTGACAGAAAAAGTACTAGCGGAATGACCTTTTACCTCAGTGGTAACTTGATCACATGAGCATCACAGAAGTAGAAAACTGTAGCATTATACTCATGCGAAGCTGAGTTTATGGCAGCAACTACAGCTGTGTGCCAAGCATTGTGGCTAAGAAGCTTGTTGAGTGAGATGACCGGGAGTGAAGCAAAGATAGTCACCGTCCATGTGGACAATAAATATGCAATCACATTAATAAAAAACCCGGCGTTCCATGACAGAAGTAAGCACATTGACTCTCGCTTCCACTTCATCCGTGAGTGCGTCGAGCGGGGACAGATCAAAGTAGAGTACATATGCACCGGAGAGACACATGTAGATGTCCTAACAAAGGCCCTTGCTAGGGTTAGGTTTGGAGAAATGCGGGAGCTGCTCGGCGTGAAGAACACTTCGCCAAGTTAGGCTTAGAGGGGAGTATGTTAGTAGTAAGCCTGACTTTTATGTAAGTCGTGGCCAGTTTGAGTTGTTGTGTTGGTGCGTGCTTGTGCACAAATGCGTCTGCCGCGTTGTGCGCGATGTAGTTACGTCACAGTAGGAGTATAGAACCGGTCTCGCTGTGTATGCGGATCGTGGAGTTATTTTAGGATTTGATGTTGTTATCTCATCTATAAGAGTCCTAGTATGGCAAGTCTTTTGAAAGGCAACGAAAATAAGAAATAGAGTCCATCCCATCTTCTGTCTCTCCGCCGGCTTTTCTTTGCTCGTCGCCGCCTCGCCTTATGTACTCAATACTAGCATAGGATCCATTGCAAAGGCCAACATACACAAGGTCACCGCCTCCTGTTAGAAAATAACCGCGGTCTTACATAGAGGAATTGGCAGCAAAACTACCACAAACCTTCGAGTTTGACGGCTGTATTGGTAGCTAAACCTAAGAAACCTAGCGTAAGTTCAAGGGAGGAGTCCATATTTTATCGGGAATAGTAGATCATATACATGCTATGAAATTATGCAATAAATGAAAGCAATGATGGTTATGGCTAGCTGAATGTAATTCCTTGCAGCCACAAGAAATTGTCACAACCTAGGTTCACATCACATGCAAAAACTTGTTGTTTATGAAGATTTGTGCTTGTCAATCTGGGTTGATTGGTTCAACCCTTAAACCGCTCGGCTCGCCTCTTGGCCGGTCGGTTGGTCACCTCTAGTTGGTCGTCTAGCTCCTCCAAACAACTAGTTGGGTATCTTGTAGCCGATCGTTTGGCTTCTTTAAATGGTCATCTCATCTGGTCCTTCAGGCTCCTGATTGGCTCGCCAGCCGATCGTCTCGGCCCTGCCAGACAGTCATCTCGGTCCCACCAGCTGGTCGAATCAGACCCTCTAGCCGATTGGTGTCGTCTTTCTTATTTGTTAAAATAAGAAATTAAATTATACTACTTTTATATAATTATTGAGAAATCTCGATTTATTTTGAGGGGGACGAAGGTAGAAGAGAACAATACTTTGACATTGGGAAGATAAGAGAGGCTCAGTTCACATACTGAGATAAATATGATTAACCAATCACACAACCATCCACAGAAAATAGGGGTTATTGGCCATAACCATGCTACACATCCACCATAAAAACTAGCTTTTCGGGCGATGTATATATATATATATATATATATATATATATATATATTCATTTGGGTTCTTATGTAGTGATTAGTCGGACGTGCACATCAATCAGTTTAAATATTCACATCGTATGCAATAAATAAATATGCTAAAATAAAAAATCGATCATATTGATTATTTTAAAACATAATTAATTGACGTGGCTCTGATACCACTATAGTGCCATCAGATAGGTAGCGGAAACAAAAATTTACATATTTCCTATTAACTAGCTGATCACATCAATAACTATGCAATGAAAATGATGGTTTCATTAAGATATACCCGGTCCTAGAGCAAGTCTAGCAACAATCCTCATCGATGTAGATGTGCACACTGTCTTGGATGGTGCCTGAGCAGCTCCTAGTTGTATTGGGACTCGTCTGACTACTCCTCCAGGGATAGTGATGGGATTCATCTGACTGCTCCTCCAGGGACAACAGACTCGAACGTCGTTATCTGCAACAACTCATCTTATCACAGACTATTGGCTGAAATCGTCCTCCTTAGCGACTGTAAAAGATTGCCTCGCCTCTAGAGAAGTCCACATGAACCAACTAAAACTCTTTTCATCCTTAGAATGGATAAGGAGTTGTCTTTTTCATTGGTACTAGTCATCAACCTGCTCTCCCAAAACAATGATCATCAGTTGTTTCTCTCCCATAGTTATCCCTCCCTAGTCAGGTAGGACTTGCTTGGGCTCTCTAGGTTTGTACAACCAGAGAGGATAAAAATTGTCAGAACAATTGATTATCAATTGTCTGTGTTGTGTTTTGGGAAGCCCCCAATAACCCCCTATTTATAGGCAGGGTTAGGGCCAGGGTTTTCAGTTTGTGCGGAAGTAGAAAGGACCAGAAGATCTCAAAATTTAGCAACAACTCTAGAAACTTCACAACCTGCGATAGCCGAGACGGCTATTGAAAAACCCTGATGGTTGTCTGGCAAGTCAGACGGTTGTTTCACACTGTAAGACGGTCATTTTGTAGTTTCTCAGTTTTGTCAGATGTCAGAAATTCAATTCCAATTAGTGCATATCATGAAACTTCACCAATCTTTGATGTAATTGAATTGCATCCCCAAAACGGTCATTTGGTGCATGTTAGATGGGTGTATCACACCACTTGAGATAGTCATATCGTACAAGTGAGACGAGCATCTCGCATGCGAGTTTAGGATGAATTCCATCCAATGCACAATACAATCAACCTAACACTCCAAAGAAATGTCTCAATACATGAACTGATTGTTTGGCAGTCCAGGTAGCTAATTTATTGCATGAATTGAATAGATAAACACTTTAGTAATCAATCCAATCATTATTCAAGATCAAACTCCTCTTCTAGATGAGTTCCTATGTGTGTGACCATATAAGTCCCATATTACGTTGGTAGTGAATGTTCATAACAACTTAAGACATCACAAGCAATGAGCGGTGTGAGTCACACATTAATGCTACCGAAGTAAATGGAAAGTTGGAGAACAAATTCAACCTACAATCTGTGTATGGTGTTACCGTGTTTGTATTGTTCCTTTGTCACTGATATCCATATTGAACTAGAGGCATGGAACAATCATCTTCGTTATTATTCAATCTTGTTTCTTGAACCAAAGCAGACTGTCTGAGATATATGTAAGTTCAATATCACATATTGACTCACATGTGTGTAACCACACATTTCTTAGATTTACTAATCAAGAGGCCTTGGATATCATACTCTCTTAGGAGGGGCAAATCCCATTTCTATCACTCACAATCAGTCCCCATGTGTCACAGTCACCCAATCATCACCTTTATAACAACCCATGTTTCAGGATTGCGTTTGATATGTCAAAGCATACCGAACGACATGTGATGAGTGTAGTGATTTCAAGTCAAAGAACCACAAACACCACCATCACTATAAGACATGATTCTGACTTACCTAGTTAAGGTTTCCATGTACCACTCTTATGGTGAATTTGTTTGATACATTGTTCTCTAACATGGATCTATGTGATTGGTTTGATATCGCCATATCATGACTAATGAGATTATGTCATAAACCAACTAACACTCTGATCATATGTGTTATTGTTTTCTATCAACCTTCCACAACAACAACCGATTAGGGACAATGAGAATATGTACTCTTAACATCTGTATGATCTCATTCTTTCAAGTCACATACTTGAACACATACGTCATTGAATAATATTATTCTCTAGACATTTATTATGTTATTTCATTATCTCATAAATGAATAAACAGAATAAATTGGAAGCTTGCCTTTATTAATAATCAAATCATTTATAACTTATGTCATTACAATCATCATATGATTGGCTCTCTGGGCATACATACCAACAGACCATGTTGAGATCTTCTTAGCATGGTTTTGATGGAAAAAATAGTCATTCTATTGTGCTTGTCATTTAATTTCTTCTAAACTATGATTCTATGTCAATTTTAAGTTAGGCAAAATGCCTGTTCCATAGTACCAAAGTCGTGCTAGGGCTACTTTTTTAAATTTTGATCTTCAAATTCAAAATCTATGGAGTTCTTTTCTTTAGTTTGACACTTGGCCACCAATATTAAGTTGGGGAAGCTCTTGAACTCTTCTTAGGATCCTCCGAGCATAGAGGAGCCCTTAGATTATTCTCCTTCTCTCCCGTCCATCCAAAGCATGGTCAAGGTACTTGAAAAAACATGCAAAGAACCTCCATAAGTGCATATGAAAATAATACACTTATTGAGGTATATGATATGTATCCAAATATTTTTAGATGTGATTGAAGAGTAAAATGACACAAGATGCAGCCATAAATGAGGGTTTCATCAACACATGGTCGATGTAGATAATCACCTTTGAGCCAACAAGATATGATATGAATTTATCAAAGGCATACAAAATGGCGAGCAACTCCTTCTTAGTGGTGGCATAATTCTGTTGTGCTTCGTCTATTCACGACATAATATATCACATGGTGCTTCTTATCAATATGATGTCCAATGACTAATCCTATTGCATAATCACTAGAATTGTACATGATCTCAAAAAGGTCAAGACCAGTTTCTATGCCTTGATGATGGGTGTGGTAATAAGAGCAACATTTGGATTGGTAAAAGTTTCCATGCATGCAAAATCAAGCAAGAAGTAACAAATACAGAAGATGATTTTTAACTGGTTTTGCAGTCTTGGATAAATCTTTGACAAACTTTCATTACAAACATAAATGACCCAAAAATGCACAAACTTCCTTTGCATTGTATATGACATCGCGAGTTTGGAAATAGCTTCACTTAGTCTTTATTTTCCTCTATTCCCATGATGCTCACTATATGGCCGAGAGAAATGCCCTCCATCACCATGCATTGTTAGTCTTCCCAATTTAGCACCAGATGTGCGTCTCCACACTTTTCTAACACAATAAAGAGGTGATTGAAACAAGAGTCAAAATAGTCAGCGTACATAGAGAAGTTGTCCATACAAACCTCCATCACAGTTTCTATCAATTTTGCAAAGATGGTTTTCATGCACTATAGTAATGTGGTAGGGGAACTGCATAGTAAAAAGGGCATCCTCCTAAAGGCATAGGTTCCAAAAGGACATATAGATGCAGTCTTCCCCTAGTTGTGAGGGTTAATTGGAATATGATATAATACATAGTAACCTTCTAGACAATAGAAGAGTTCTTAATGGTTAAAATGTTCTAAAACCTAATCAAGGAAGGGAAAGGGGAAGTGATATTTTTGGGTAGCCTTGTCCAACTTTCTATAGTCAATGAAAATCCTCCACCCGATAATTGTGTGGATGGGGATGAGATCCTTCTTGTCATTCTTCATAAGTGTGATTCCACCTTTATTTGGAACTACATGCACTAGACTTACACAAGGATAATATAAAATGGGATATATGATCCCATCTTGAATCACTTTTATGACTTCTAGATGAACTGCCACTTTGATATTGGGATTCAACTTATGATGGAGATCTATGGATGGCTTATATCCTTCACCATTGGGATCTTGTGCATACAAATAATGTGGTTGATACTTATCAAATGGGGCATCTTGTATCCTAGGTCAACCTTCCTTTTCCCTAGCTCCATCATCAATTTTTCCTCCTAGTTGTGAGTGAGATATGAATTTCCAATCATAGAACAAACTTCCTGCTCATCAAGATAAACATACTTTAGCCCTCAATTAGACCTTCATATCTGGTGTCTTAGGAAAATCACCACTTTGTCAACCACTTATATCATTTTTAGTTCTTCAAATTCATTATTTGGTTCCTCTTCATAAGCATTCAAGTGAAATTGACATTGATCAACCTATTTGTCATAAAAATTAGAATTCCCAGGATGGTATGGGATATTTGCAAAGGGTCTTCAGATAGATCACTACCTTTGTTTTCTAGAAATGGGTAAAAAATATTTTTTCAAAAGGTACATGGGTCAATTTGGCCCCAAATTCTTACTATGCTTGTTATTGTTGAATTTGTCCATGATCTAAGATAGTGATTCCCCCAGGTTGTTCATGGTGTTAGGCCCCCTACCATTTTTGAAACATATGATAGACCATATGTATTTTGAGAAAGAACATTTATAGAACAAATGCATGTGATTTTTATCACCTATAAGTCACATGAAGCATCAAGGATCAACCTAAATCCCCCATCTAAGCATTCTATCTTTGGTCAGAAGGTTGTTCAAAATTTCCATGTAGGTGGTAGTCCTCCACTTAGGAACATGGATAAGTAGTGATAATTTAATACTATAGTCAAGCAATAAGACTTCCTAGGTAATTCTAGGGATCTTTAAACTGTCAAACACCCTAAACTCCAGGGTAGGTGCATACATTTCTCCTAAATGTGTGGAAATAACCTTATGCTTTTCATGAATTTTAGAATTGTTTTATGGTTGTCCTACACTAGTCCTATAGGAGGACATAGAGAAGTAGGAATCAAGGACTCTACAAGTGAATAGAACTTTGGTAGGCTTAATGATTTGAGGGCATCATCTGCTGACTATAAATTATGGACTATTGAGACTCAAGGATTATGACAAAGTATTTTCTGATACAATTATAATCTAATTACTCTTTTACCCTTAGTAGACTTAATGTTCTTACTCCTAATGTTCTCCATGATTATATGACCCTATGATGACCTCAAAGGTGAACATTCACCTTTTAAATCATTTATATGGACATGTTTTTCCATAAACACAAGCTTACAAATACTCACTAATCTTTTGATCAATATCTTGATCATCCTTGATAACATTGATTTTAAACTTTTCCCACTAATGATACTCCCTACTATGACCCCATGATTAAAATTTGGGATCGATGTGAGTCTTTTATTATTTTTCATGCTTTTTTCTAAGTTGAAGTCTATATAGCCCTAATATCCCTTTATCTCTGCTTGTTGGGCTTGGCACATTGGTTCTTTAGCTCTGCTTGGCCTAAATCGGCCACCGAACATGTGAAATATGATTATTTTCCCCCAATCTCATGTGAACTAGTCGTGTGTAAGGAGTGGGACTCGAGAGGGTGGATCCACTCTCTACTAAAAATTTGAAGAATAAACCATTCCAAAGGTATGCTGGAATATGTGTAAAATTTTCAAATTTCAATATAGGTATTCAAAACAACCAAAGTGTAGCAGCGGAATTAAACAAATGACTATATTCAATTTTCTCAAAAGATTACACGAGTATATCATAATATCCCATAAAAGTTTACACATATGATACAACATAAGGATCTAAGTAGAGCTTCAAATCTATGTCCAAGAAATGTCTCCAAGAGTTAGGTCCATGTTGGAAGCTATGTTCTCCTTGATAATGTTCAACACCTCGATATAAACCTGAGTGGTTGGGAAATCACCCAACAAGAGAAAGAAAAACAAGGCACGTGTAAAATAATGAGCAAGAACAAAAATAAGGAAATAACATGAAAGTAAAGGCTACAATTTCATTATAAGATGAAGAAAACAAGAGTATGAGGCATAATAGATAGATGCTTTCCATATCAAGTAAATAGTAAAAGATCTGCATGCATGATTAATATTGACTACATTAACTAAGTAGGGTTGAGGCACCTACCGAACCTCAACCTATAGGTGAGGGGAGAATTAATACATTCCCAGTCACCTACACATATTTTTTTGGGGGAGAATAAGACATTCCCCAAGGAAAATTAATACATATATACCCTATCTATGGGTGGTTGTACATAAGTACCACTACTATAGCTAAATAGTCCATAAAATCAACATGCTAGAAAAGAATCTATTGCAAGTAAAAGCATCATATCAATTAGAACATGGAAGTGGGGTACAAGACCCAAGAAATAGAATATCAATACGAATTTTTGAGACAATTTAGCAAAAGAGTCATGAATAGAGAAAATAGGGTTCAATAAAGCCTCATTAGGGAAATATGGGATTTGTCTTGAAAATATCCCAACTTAGGGTGTAAGAATGCACATACATAAAGAGCGATTGCACATACCTCTCAACTAATATCAATTACTATCTTTCACCACTTTAATTGAGTCCAAGTTCCTCTTTGCCTATTTTCAATGTATTAACATGTATTAGAGTACATAATGCACATTAATGTATAGAAACCCTAATTTTAGACCTTTTTAGAAAAACTCAGATTTAGACTCTAAAAACCTCACCAATGAACTTATTAGGTTCTCATGATCAAGAAAATATATTTATATGTTAATTTTGGAGTTATGATGATTAAGATATAATTTTTATGGTTTTATGTATTAAAATCATATTCCAAAAATCACCCTTCATAAAACCTCTAAATCAGACCTTGAAAATATTTTTATTAGATATAGACTAATTTTCTGATTCTAAAACATATTTATTTGTCAAATTTGGATAAGCATATTAAAAGATATGAATTTTTCAATTTGAACCAATTAGGAAATAACAAGTCAGAAATCTCCTAGAGAGAGAAAGAATGAGAGAGAGGGAGAAAACACCATTTGACCCAAGATCAGGTTTGGAGATGCATAGGTAATCAAATTATATCTTCTAGAGAAGGTAAAATAGCAAGAAACCAAAACCCTAGAAGAACATGGTAAATAGAGATGGAGATCATCGACTTTAAACATAGAAGCATGAGTTTCAAGCATGTGGTAAGAAATATATGAGAAAGGGATTACAAAACTCACATCTAGGGAAGGTGGACAGGTCCTATAAGTAAGTTTCCCAAGCTCATAGAGGCTGGTTTCTCCAACAAAGCTCCTATCTCAAGCAAGAAGCACCTTATCCACTTTAGGGATGAAAAACCCTAACAAAAGAACATGGAGATGGGGTGTTTAAGGGCTCTAGGTGGGGTTTCACCATTGAATATCAGGGTTCCAACCTGGAGGAAGGTGGAAGGAAGACTAACAACATGAAAATAGGGAAGGAAAGGATGATACTTACTAGTTTTGGTCGAAATCACCAAGGAGGAGCTTAAGAAATCCTAAATAGAGAAATTTGGAATCCTAGGAGCCTTCTTCACCAAGGTAGGCACCCTCTTTTACCTTGGGACATATACTTTGTGGCCAAACATAGAAGGAAGGATGCTCTAAGCTATAGGAAAGAAAGGAGAGTAAGAGTTTTTGAATTGGGAGTTGGGAAGGGGTGGATATGTCTATATAAAGAAAGAGGTCAAGTATGAGGTATCTATGAGACTTTCCTGTGTCATATATAAGGGTGTCCATGGACATGCACACATTTATAGATAAGGAAAAAGTCAAGCACAAGGTTTCAAGTTACTCTCCATGTTTCCAATGCTAAGGGTTCCCATGGACACGCAAGCCTTTATGGATAAGAAGAAGTCAAGCATGAGGTGTCCATGGAGCTTTCCATGTGTCCTTAGCCTAAGGATTTCATGTCCATGCAAGAGAACAACTCATTGAGGCTTCTTTGAATATCAAATGTCAGTTTATGGACACTTATAGGCCATCCCAACCGACCTCCAATCAAAGAATTAACCCCATTGGTTGATAGCTTTGAAAGATAAGCTCGTTTATAAAGAGGTTAATCCCTAAAATGCCCTTGGAGAGAAACACCTTCAAACCAAGGTGCAACTAGGATCCCCATTCAAAAATTCGAGAATGGTAAGGGAATATCTACGGATTATTATGCATGTGAGAATTTGCAAATAAAACCTCCCAATTTGGTAAATTGCATAAAAGTCCAGAATGTACCTAAAATTGCATAACTTGCACAAAAAAATCCAAATTGAACCAAATTTGAACTTAGGCTTGTTTTAATATTTCAAAACACATCACAAAGTTATATTAAGGTTTAGAACACGTAACTAGGGTCCTTAAATATAATTTCATTGAGGTATTTGTGCATAAACTCTTTTATTGATACAAATAGTGAATAAATGTTCACCAAACCACTATAAATTCCACTAATTAAACATCAAGGACATAAAGGACAAAAATAAAAGGGAAACTTGGGAAAAAGGGTTACATGGAGATTACATCTATGATTCAGTATGTTACACTATGGGCATCTAACCCGATCACCAACCTTGGACCAATCTCAATGGTAGATGGATTTTGATCCAGCAATGTCTATGTTCCTACCTTGGGTAGGAGACAAGAAGGTGGGGCGGCCACTGGGCCAACCCTAGACGATGCTTGAAAACATGATATTTTCCCCTTACAACCTAATTTTCCTCTCATTATATTTCTTACATCTTCTAGATTCTTATTCACCCTTTCTTGATCCAATTTTCCCTTTGTACACCAAGTAATTTCTGCCGACACCTCAAACTACATACCCTACCACCATAAACCCTAAAACTAAGCAAATCAGCATATATAGGCCCCATCTGCCTACTTCTCCTTCACCTGACAGCACCATGAGGCACCCTGACTCTCTCTCTCTCTTCATGGTGTGTTTCTCAACGCACTTGTGATCTTCTGAATTTATAAGGCCCCAAATAAGGTTTCACTCACAATACTCAAATATGCTCCTATACGCGCACGGGGTCATGTTGTAGCATAGCTGAGAGGCAAAGAAAAGGGGGTCAATCCGTAGGGAGAGGGGAAGCACTAGATCTAAGTAAATGCAAGCTATATTCCCAAAGTGAAGTGTAGGGATTTAGGGTTTAAAAGTTGATTTTAGTTGGTTACACTAAGATTGCAAGCAATTAACAACAAGAAGAAAACTAGATTACCAAAAACTCTAAATTACCCTATTCAAGTTAAGACTAAGGAGCTAAGAAAAATGATTAACTGAGAAAAACAAGGAACTACAACTAGCTACACTGGACTTAGAAATTCAAATTAACAACTAAGAGGCAAGTTAAGCACAAGAGCAAGCAAGAACCTAAGTAATCACAAGATAACAAGACTAACATAAGCAAGATCAAAAGTTCACTAACTACTCAAGCAAGTCCTATCTATCAAGAACTAAGCAATTGGTTAAGAAGCAACAAAGGCAATTAACTAAACTAGCATTCACAAGCTAACTTAACAAGGTGGGCTTTAAGAAATGAGATGGATAGGAGGGTCGTTTTGGAATGAAACTATGATAATATTTGGGGGGTTAACAAAGAAAGCAAGTCTTATATCTTCAATCTAGATTTCCAAACCAAACAACAAGGCAAGTGTTATTGGAATATACCCTAATCTACTAGTTGGGGAACTAGGGCTAGGTGTAATTCTAATAGGACTTGGCAAGTCTAGGTTTCTAGGGTAAGTGGTATTAGGGAAATTGAGCAAAAAGGGTAGGAATGGGGGTAGAGATGAGGGTATTTCACCTTGCGCTACACATCATCTAGCCTTTAGAAAACTGTAGGAAATTGCACTAATCACTCTTACACTAGCTACTTACATCTCACACCAACTTGTAGGAGAAGGGAATTGTAAGTGGGAAGAAAGGGTGCTAGTTGGGGATCCACTAATTGGACCTAGGAGCAATTCCTAATATATCCACATACCTTCCATTTTCCCCTAGAAGCTAGGTGTCTTCAATCATCATACAACAAGCAATCCATGTTTAAAAGCACAAACCACAAGCAAGATAATGGGAAATGAGATATAAGCAAGAATCCATCATCATAGAATGGAAATATGTTCATTACAAGTTATTTTTCCCTCGACATGGTATCAAAGTAACATTTTAACCCCAAACAACCCACCACTAGGGTCTTAGATAGTCATGATCATGCAAAAGAGTAAAAAGGAAAGAAGAAAGATGTAGATGGTCATGGAGCTCGTGGAAGCTTCTTCTTCTTTACCTCCTAGCTATTGTAGAACGCCCTCCCTCCTCCAAGATGGGTGAAGAGAATGGAAGTGTAGGGTATTATGGTATAAAACCTAGAAAACTAGGGTTCTATGGTGGAAATGGAGTGGAAATGGAATGTGGGAGGTAGGTGAATGGCTTGAATGCAAGGAAGAGAGTAATGTATGCTCTAGAGTAGCTAAGGGGTGGATAGGGAAGCTAACCTAGTGTTGTGGCCGCCACCCATGTATATATAGGTGGTGGTGGAAGCACTAGGGTAAGTGGGGGTATTGTTGGAAATTCAGTGCAGAAAAAACTAGGTTTTGGGTGACAGCACGGTCGTTCTGGGAAGAACGACTATGGTGGGTGATGTTTAGAATGGTCATGGTGAGAAGTGAAAAAATATCAGAATGGAAGCTGTGAAATGTAGGATGGTAGCAAAGCTGTGGTGGGGGTTAGGTAGAATGGTCGTGCTGGGTTGTACTGCCATGGAGAGCGAGGCGGAGTGAAGGTCATTCTCTTTAGTACGCCCATTTTGATCTTTGACAGCATGGTCATGCTGACTGGAATGACCGTTTTGGGGGCTTCTTGGCACGACCGTGCTGGGTAGCACGACTATTTTGGTGGAGTTAAAGGGGATCAATCCTATGAATTTTGCATTGGTGAGCACGGCTGTTCCTTGGTACCACGACTGTGCTGGGGTCTTCAGTAGCACTTTGAGCTTGAAACTTCATGATCCATGGACTTCTTTGCTTGAGCTTGACTCTTGGCCACTAGGGGTAGTAGGTTGAGGGAGCATTGAGGTCTTCTTTGGACCCCTCCACGGGTATAGGAATTCTAGAAAACCTTCCTTCTCTCTCATTCATCCAAGGCATGGTCCAAGTACCTAAAAAACATGCAAAGAACATCCATAAGTGCATTTGATGGTAATATGCATATTGAGGGAATTAACATGTATTTTAACATGTTTAGATGTGATGGAGATGCAAAAAGACAGAATATGAGGCCCTAAAATAGGGCTGCATCACCACCCCAAACTTAAAACATATTTGTCCTCTAGTATGCTCCAACTTAATCTCTCTTTCAATTAAATCAAGGAGTTCAAGGATAATGAAATTATTGTGATGTTTGTTGTCTAAAATGAGTTGACATAAAGAATTAGGCATGCAATCCACTACTCTCTATTCATTTTCATTTTTTTTCAAGTTTGAATCAAGCATAGAGCACAAGAACTTACAATATGGGTCACCATTCACATATGCAAGTGATGCAATTTTTATAATGCTCTGGGTAAACCGTATCATTCATGAAATACATTCAAAAGGTTAGAATTATTGTTTCACTTGCTAAATCTACCACATACACTTCATTTCATTGCTCATGGCCCACATGGCTTGTGTAGGGGAATGAGGGCTAGAGTTGATTTACCATAGCCCTACTAGGCATACAAAGAGAAGAAATGGTTATGAAAGGGAGTGAAGTGTTGTTACACTCATCTTTTCATTATTTGGATGCTCTTAAACAAGAGAACCCTTTATTTTATTTTTGCTTTTTTTCTTTTCTTTTTCTTTTCTTTGCCCTTGGTGTAGGTAGGGAATATGATGACAAGAGTGAAGCGGGGAGGTAAAGGTATGGTCACCCCAAGCTTTTGGGGGTGGTCAAGGATGATATGTGCACTTTGGCATCCTTTCATGAGGCAGAGAGGTAAAAAGATGGTGGAAGAAATGTCGAGTCAAAGAGGGTCACAAGCAGTGGAAGTTCATGTATAATCTCAATCAAGCAAGTTCATCCGTGTAACATTCACCAATCAAACAAGTCATGCTTAAAATGCACAATATAGTAGGTTGAATCCTTTTCCTTAAGAACAAATAAATCCCAAATGGTCAAGACTTGCAAGAATCACCCTTTTATTCAAAATAACAAATTATTTTAAGAGGCTTGGAGCACATGCTAAATTCCTACATAGGATTCATTATAGCCAAAACATCAAAAGCAATTTACATTATCCATGATTTAATCATTCCCATCAGAATAGATGGAGATTCACTTGAAATACACTTTTGGGCAAGAACATTCAAATTTGGGCAAAAATGGCCAAAATGGTGCTAATTTGCATTCAATTACATTTAAACCTATATTTAGGGAAATTAAAACATAAAGCGGCAAATCCTAGTTCAAACACACAAAAAATTACCAAAATATACATGCAAATGCAATTCATGGCATGAAATGGTTGACACGAATTTACCATGCGTAGAACGCAAGTGCACACGTCAGAGTAATATAGGCCTTTGTGTGGCCCGAGTCGAACTCAGGGAAACATAATTATTGGTGGACTACCACTAACTATTTGCAATCAGCTAGACCGATTAAAATGATTTGAGATTTGATTGAAAAAGAAAAGAAAAATAGAAGGAAACAGAGCAATCGATTAAATGTTTGGTTTAATCAATTCAAAAGGGAATTTTTAGGATTACAGTTTCACCACAGGTTCTCGTTGTATTCATTTCTACATAGTTAACCTAATCTGTCTCTCATTCCGGGTAGTGGCCTGTATTCAGAATTGTTCACTGTCATGATACAACTCACTACCTAAATCTAGGTCGGTTCCACGATAGTAGTAACCTATACCCTAAACTAGGTGCATGAAGACCATACTCTAGCTTTCCACCATTAACTGTACATCGCCTTATTCAAAGGATTTATTAGTTAATGTGAATTTCGTCTCTTTTCAACCGTTAATTCTTCTTTCAAAGTAATTAAAGGCATTAAATTATCATTAGGGTGATCAATCATAATGATGTAATGGAGAAAACGAAATCATACCATGGATTTAAGAGACAAATTATGAAATAATATGTTAAAAATGTTATACAACAATCACCCGGACTACTCGCGGTCCTAAAGATAAAGGGGATTAGCCCCGCATGTTCATCTCCATGGAAGACATGATGAGAGAAAGGGAAAACATGGGGAAAATGTGGATAAAAGTGATGTAACCCCTGAATGGAGGTGATCCAGGCGTTCCTCAACGTAGAATGAACAATCTACAACCTTTCGGTAGTGGAAAACTCCTTCTACAACTTTCAGAACAATCAGGGTGTGGCTCTGGACTCCGTTCTTCTCTCCTCTCCTCCTCGAGACTTGTGCAATGACTAATGATGTGATACCCTGCTTAGGGCCGCCGTAATTAGGTATATGCACCACTTTAGATCGCCAAAATATCACCACCATCCGATTAGAATCGATCTAAAACAAAACCTGATCTGACAGCGTCGATACCATCGACGCAGGTCGATGGTATCGACCCGTCGTAATATCGACAAGTTTCCTTTTTTTCTGACGTTCCGCCTGATGTAGAATTGATACCATCGACTTCAGTGTCGATGGTATCGACACCTTTAGGTGTCACTTTTATCATCAATCTGACACTGAAGCTGGCGATGTCGATAGTATCGACTTTGTGTCAATGGTATCGACTAGCTGACTGCTGGCTTGCTGTAAGTATCTCGCTACCATCGACTTCAGTGTCGCTGGTATCAAATCATCTTGGTTCTTTGCGGCTGTCTCATTGTGACCGAGTCGATACTATCGACGGATGTCGATGGTATCGAGAGCTGCATATACTCATTTTTCCCTGAAATTTCAAAATAAATTTGAATCAGCCTTGCTCAATATGATCATTTATAACAAAAAAGATGAAATATAGTAGATTTGATGAAAAATGAGATTATAGACTAAAGCGAGTGAATCATGTGATACTAACCACAAATGTGACTAATAAACACATAAAACGTAAGTAAAACTAGTCTATAAAAGTGACTCAAATTCCTCGCATCAAACTCCCCTAAGCTTGAACATTGCTCGTCCTCGAGCAAAAAACTATAGAATAAAATTGCGAGGATCAACTAAAGAACATACTATCACAACAGACATGACCGAATGATTCCCACCAGACATTCACATAGCGGCCCTCACTAACCACATAATGGTAATTCCCCTACAGGTGAAAATGATCATCCATAAAAGATATCCACTCCAAGATTAGTGAACTCTATCAAATAAGGCAGTTAATATAATAAAATCTTCCGGCTCAGGCTTGGTGCATCTTGTGATCCCCTATCTACATTGCTCAAAACCTAACTACCATCTAAATGGAAATAGATCTCCTTAAATACAAAAGTGAGGAGATAATCACGGGTGGCCTACCATTTTGAGCAACGGGTGGATGGGATAGGCGGTTTATGTAATAAAAAGTAGCATAATACAGTTTGACATGCAACAATACAAAAACGACCTATATGATGCTCATGCATATGGAAATGACCTAATGCTTACATTTTAGGTGGAATGATGCATGCACTATCATTCCATCCCAATAAGAGACAGAATATCTACAAAACTACACATGTGCTTGTTCTTCTAATTATGCATGTGAATAAGTTCCTTCATCTTTCTGATCTTCACTTATTATTTTTTTCTTTTTTCTTTTCTTTTCAGCCCTTATTTTGCTTAATGACTAAGATGAAATTTTTACATCTTCGTCTGGGGCTTATTCATCACTACTATTTTTTCATTGTACTTTATTTTTCAGAAAGTATGAAACAAGTTCCTTATTTCCAGAAGAATCAAGGCACATCATGTGAAAATGATTAAAATTATGCAAAATGCACTAAAATGACATTGACATGCATTCTAAAATTGTGCATGCATAGCCATAATGCAACATTTTTTTCGTATATGCAACAGATGTAAAAACTAACTACAATGCAATCCTATCTACATGATATGCAATCAAGAGATGACAAACTGTAAAGTGCTCCCAATTCTTATGGTGGAGTGTAAATGAGATGAGGTGGATAGATCACGAGATTAATTGACAGAACCCTTAGAAGATATTATATGTCCCTCCTTACTGACATGTGTAGAATCAAGGGGTTTCTCTCTCTTATTTCAGATTAAAGTCTCATTACCATTTGATTAGCTTAGGCTCAACATCCAATTCCGTCCACTTTTCTTGAATCATAGGCATGTACAGTTGTGGTATTATGTGTTAAAGTTGACAAACCCAATTATTTTCATAAGTTAAATGCTAAAGTTCAAACAAATCAAGCTTGCAAGTTCATGAAAATGTTTCAAATTGACCCATGACTCCCATGCGACAAACAAAGAGATGACACATTAAATTAGACATCCACGGATACACTAGATAGCAAGTGGATCCTAAAAACTAAGAAAATTGCTAAAATAAAAGAAAAGGTAATAAATGATAAAAATAAAGGAAAATAAAAGATAGAAACTGTTCCATCTCCCCCCTAAGCTTGAATTCGACTATGTCCTCATAGTAAAAAACAAACTCAGCTGCTGGAATAGTGATACCATTTATTGCTCAGGTGGCGGGTACTGTGGGACCCTGGGATCCCATGATGGATATTGCCCCTGGAAATTTGGATCATATGGGGGCATGGGTGGAGGTTGAGGATATCCCCCGAAGTAGTTTTGGCTCCAGTAGTGATCATAGAATAGCTGCTGCTGCTGCTCGATCCTCCCCAACCGATCGTAGACCTGCTGTTGATTAGCGAACAACTGACGTTCATTCTCGAAGATAGCTTGTTGATTAACATACAGATGATTCGTAGTATCCTGGATATCAGCAAATGACACAGTATGTTGTTGTTGTGTCTCCTGAATGCTATGTAGCATGGTGTACATGCTCTGCATAGAATAAACATCCTCTCCTTGTTGAGAGGGTGGTGGTGGCTGAGGCTGTGAGGATGATGAAGCACCTAGGTAGAAGTGTAGCCGCTTCCTAGGTGCCACTCGTGAACGAAGAGGAGTAACAGTCTCCTCTTCCTCCTCCTACTCATCACCGTCATCACTGTCATTGTCGTCCTCGTCTTCTCCACTTTCAGAGTCGTCGATGGCAATTATGGGCCATCTGAAATGCTGGCCCCCCTGGATGTTGAAGACGGGATCTGGAAGGGCACACTCTTGATACTCTTTGTTTACGTGACAATGTGCATATACCACGCCATCATGAACAGTCAACAAGTTAGACCGATGCAAATGAAGAAGGTTGACACAACTTTTACTTAGAAAGGGAGGCATTGAAGAAAGGTCTAGCCCGAGGTAGAGGGCTAGAGGAGTGATGAGTCCCCCAAAATGAATTGGGGCCCACCGAGTACTTTTCTTCACCGCCATTACTCACATTAGAAAGAACGCGCCCCTGTTAAGCTTGCCACGTGTCAGTAAATTATACAAAAAGAAGAGGTCGATCTCTTGGAATATTCTCAATGAAAGCTCCCCTCAAGCGAAGAAGGTAATATACAACATGCAGTGTAAAACCCACATAAAGGGATGCTCAAAATCAGCCACTGCGGCGTTGTGATAGCTGACCATTTTGCCTTGAGGGGTTGTCACCAACTTTGTGAACATGGCGTCGTAATCAACTCAGTTGTCTGGCCGCCGGTGCTGTTCGGGGGAGTGCCACCAATTGTAGATGGAGTTGAATTGCTACAGAGTAAGATTATAATTATTGTTGAAGACCCAGAAAGACACGTGGCCCTTGATCCAATCCCTTTCAGAGGTGTTGAGGTCATTTGGGACAACACAAATATCAAGCTACTCCATGAACTCCACCACCAATTCTTTATAAGTCGGCCACTCACCGAAAAAGGGGTGTCCCTCCACATGATGTGTGAGCACATTGTCGAGCCTGCTCGTGCGACCCTCCTGACCATGGAGGACAAACATCAGGTTATCCTCAAATCTGAGATCTCAGATCATTTTTCTGTCACAGTATCGAGTCGACTCGATAGTTCTTTTCAGCAGCTCCTCGTAAACTTTCTTCACATACGTAGAAGGATGTGCAAGTCGGGGGCGAGGGATGGATCCTGGTGGGGGAAGAATAAATGTCTCAATCGCCATCGGTGCTGTGCTCGAAGATGATGCAGCCATGTTCCTCCTCATGATGAAAGAAAGAGGACATGAGAAAGGAGCTTGGTGAATATCGGAGTTGCTCGGAGAAGATGATCTGCAACGTCGATGAAGAGCTCGGTGGAGATTGCTCGATTACGACAAGCTCGGTGAAGACCTCCAGTTACTCGGGATGCTTGGCGCATGAGTTTAGGGGATTCAATCTGAAGGTGTGAATAGAATTGAGAAACAACCCCTCCTTTTATAACTGAACCCACCGCTAATGTTGCTCCTTTGATACCATCTATGGGGTGTCGATGGTATCGACACCTGGAGCACAATCCGCTCTTTGCGACCATCGATGGTTGTCAATTGCTGGATGTGGGGGCCCAGATCGATGACGCTTCGATACCATCGACGAGGGTCGATGGTATCGACCCATCCCACGAATTGACTTCTAAAATTGGTAGGCTCCGTTGATTTCTTCTCGCGGATCTGTGACGTGTCGTGTCGATACTATCGACTGGGTGTTGATGGCATCGACTCTTTGTGGTTCGATTACCCTCGCGAGGCCCGGGCGCCGCTTCCTCACTATTGCCGTGTCGATACCATCGATGCGGTTGTCGATGGTATCGACTTCACTGAGACAAATTCTTCTGTAAATCTTCAGGGATCTCGCGAGCATCGACTTCCTGGTCGATACTATCTTTTCTTTTGACGCCGCTGATGGTCGGTCGATACCATTGATGAGGCCGTCGATAGTATCAACTCAGAAAATTTTCTATAGCCGCTTCCCTGTACCCACGTCTCTACCATCGACACTGTGGTCGATGGTATCGACTCTGAATCAGTACTACACACTGAACAAAACGATTAATGTGTCATTTTCACACACAAAAATGAAATTAAACAAAACTAACTTGCAAATGCGAAAGAAAATGAAGGAACTACAAAGTAAAACTATCGATGGTTGGGTTGCCTCCCAACAAGCGCCCTTATTTATTGTCTTAGGCTAGATGCAATAAAGCTCTTCATTCATCCTTAAGTGCCATGAGTTTAACCTCATGCACTTTTCTCGTGTAGTCCTCACCAAAGTAAAGCTTCAACCTCTGACCATTAACTAGGAATGTGAGCTCTCCATCTTGCACCATAATAGCACCATGTGGGTGCACCTCCTCCACCATAAAAGGTCCACTCCACCTGGATTTCAATTTCCCAGGATGAAGCTTGAGTCTCGAGTTAAACAGTAAAACACGATCACCTTTTTTGAAAACACGCATTTGAATGTGGTGGTCATGGATTTTCTTTGTACTTTCTTTATAGATCCTTTGATTCTCATAGGCATTCGTCCTCAGCTCATCTACTCATTTAGCTCCAATAGTCTCTTTTTCCCTACATCATCATAACTTACATTGAGCTTCTGTAGCGCCCAGTGCGCCTAGTACTCTAACTCAACCGGCAAATGGCAAGCCCGCCCATAATCCAACCTAAAAGGCATAGTGCCTATAGGTGTTTTAAACGCGGTCCTATATGCCCATAAAGCATCTGGTAGGAGTGCACTCCAATTCTTCCTGGAAGATGCCATTGTGCGTTCCAATATCTTTTTGATCTCGCGATTGGAAAGCTCAACTTGACCTTGAGTTTGCGGATGATACGGGGTATCGACATTGTGCTTGACCCCATATTTTCTCATTAATGTAGAAAATTTCTTGTTTGTGAAATGGGTGCCGTCATCACTTATAATCATACGAGGCACACCAAACCTGCAAAAGATATGTTCTTTCATGAACCTGCACACTACCGCAGCATCATTAGTTCTTGTGGGTATTGCCTCTACCCACTTCGACACGTAATCAACAACCAACAAAATATATAAATTAGAATTCGAGGACACAAATGGTCCCATAAAATCAATGCCCCATAAATCAAATACCTCAACTTCTTAAAACACATTGAGGGGCATCTCTTGCCGCTTTGAGATATTACTTGCCCTTTGACACGTGTCACATCTTTTCACATAGTCTTAAGAATCACAAAAGAGTGTAGGCCAATAAAGACCACTCTCTAACACTTTGGCCACTGTCCTTGTGCTCGCATGATGGTCGCCGGTGGGTAATGCATGATAGTTTGTAAGTACACTCTCATATTCCTCCTCTGGTACACACCTACATAAGATGCCATCCCTGCATTGCCTCAACAAAATGGGGTCATCCCAAAAGTAATATCTTAAAGAATGTAAAAATCTTTTCTTTTCTTTAAAATTCCAATCGTCCGATATTTCCTTGCATGCAAGATAATTTACAATATTCGAAAACCACAGATCTTTGGATTTTATGGAAAGGATTTTCTCATCCGGAAACATCTCAGTAATGGGTATCTTAATATCTCACTCATATACCCACTCTAACTGAGACAAATGGTCCGCAACCACGTTCTCAATACCCGCCTTGTCTTTAATTTCAATGTCAAACTCTTGTAAGAGTAAGATCCACCTAATTAATCTAGACTTGGCATCTTTCTTTTCCATTAAATATTTAATAGCAGTGTGGTCCGTCCAAACCACAACTTTTGACCCCACTAAGTATTGCCTAGATTTTTCAAATGCAAAAACCACGGAAAGTAGTTCTTTTTTAGTGGTAGTATAGTTAAGTTGTGCATCATTTAAAGTCTTTGATGCATAGAAAATTACTACAAGTTTGTTCTCAAACCGCTGCCCAAGAACAACCCCAACAGCAAAGTCTGATGCATCACACATGAGTTTGAACGGTTTGGTCCAATCCGGCGTTTGAACAACCGGTGCCGAAATTAATTTTTCTTTAAGAACATTGAAGGAATGCATGCTTTTATCATTAAAATCAAACACTGTGTCCTTCTCAAACAATTCAGAAAAAGGTTTAGCAATTTTGGAAAAATCTTTGATAAAATGGCGGTAGAAACCCGCATGCCCAAGGAAACTCCTCATTCCCTTCACTGAGTTTGGTGGAGGTAATTTGGCAATAACCTCAATTTTTACTGGATCTACCTCCAGTCCTTTTCTAGACACCTTATGCCCAAGTACTATTCCTTCATTGACCATCATATGGCACTTTTCCCAATTTAAAACCAAATGTGTATCTTCACATCTTTGTAGCACTCGATCCAAATTGTACAAACACTCATCAAAGGATGCACCATGGATGGAAAAATCATCCATGAAAACCTCTAAACAGCGCTCCACCATGTCTGAGAAAATCGCAAGCATACAACGCTAAAAAGTAGCCGGTGCGTTGCACAACCAAACGACATGCGACGATATGCAAAAGTCCCATAAGGACAAGTGAAGGTAGACTTCTCTTGATCCTTAGGGTCTATAGAAATCTGATTATAGCCAGAATATCCATCCAAAAAGAAAAAGTGAGAGCGGCCAACCAACCGCTCTAAAATCTGGTCAATAAATGGGAGCAGAAAATGATCCTTTAGAGTTGCGGAATTTAAGTGATGATAGTCAATGCTAACATGCCACCCGATTACCAATCGGGTAGTAACAAGTTCATTCATGAGATCATGTGTCCCCGTGATCTCCCCTTTTTTAGGTGCTACCTGTGTGGGGCTTACCCACATCGAATATGAAATAACGTAGATGATGCCTGTAGAAAGAAACTTGATCACCTTCTTCTTGACGATCTCCATCATGCTCAGGTTGAGTCGACGTTGTGGCTGAATCACAGACTTGGCTCCTTCCTCGAGCCTGATCTTGTGCTGGCAAAGTGTAGGAGAAATCCCCTTTATATCAGCAATTGACCACCCGAATACGCCACGATGGTTCTTCAGCACGATCATCAACTGCTCTTCTTCACCAGCACTCAGATATGCTGAAATAATCACTGGTAATTTTTCACCATCGGCTAAGAATGCATACCTTAAGTGAGGGGGCAGTGGCTTTAGTTCTAATTCTGGTGGATAAATCAATGATGATTGAAGCAGTGGTGGGAGTGGCCCAAGATCCTCATAATGCTTGGCATAATAGCACGGAAGCACTTGAAGCATTTTGACACATTCTTATAACGACTTGCTTCTCATCCAATCATGCATTATGTTGACAAGGCAGGCTTCAAGGGGAAGTTCTGGATATGAGTCAAGGACAAAATTTGCTATCGCATCATCCTCAGTAGAAAGAGGAATTTCCTCCTCTTCATCAATTGGATAACCCACAGCTCTACAAAGAGAAACAACTTTTGTTTGTTCCATAATATCCACTGCCAGTGTCCCCTTATCTACCTTGGTCATTACATGAGCCATATCCAGAAATGGCTTCCCTAAACAAAGAGAAATGTTTTGATCAAAATGTTTCACCATGCAACATTGATCCTTTGCATGTGATTGTGTTGTACTTGGTGGCATAACCATTTCAAATATGCCATCTGCTATTCCCAATGTCTGACAACCTCTTCCCATTTCGAGTATCATATCTACAGTAGCTTGGAAGTGTCTTCCAAGAAGTAGCTCATTCCCTTGGTCATCTTGCATTTCCATTACCACAAAATCAGATGGAAATATAAATCTATCAACCTTTACCAGGACATCCTCACAAATACCATATGGCTGCACCACAGAATTATCTGCAAGTTGAATTGTCATGTTACTTTGTCTAGATTCCTTAAGACCTAGCTTCTTGAATGTCGAAAGGGGTATCAAGTTTATACTTGTCCCGGAATCGCACAACGCTTCACCGAGTTTCACCTTACCAATGTAACATGAAATATTGAAGCATCCCAGATCTTGTCATTTCGGTGGTACTGTTCCCAAAATGAAGGCGCTAACCTGCTCTTTAAGAACCACCACCTCAGCATCAGGAATCTTCCTCTTCTTGGTAATTATATCCTTCAGAAACTTACCATAGGAGGGTATATACTCTATAGCTTCTAGCAACGGGATGTTAATAGAAAGTTTCCTAAAACTATCTAGGAACTTTTTGAAATGGGCATCCACTTTCTTCGCCTTCAGACTATTTGGATAGGGAACTGGAACAGTTTGTGCCCTCTGATGTGGCGGCACATATGGT
This sequence comes from Alisma plantago-aquatica, assembly GCA_963693085.1. Lineage (NCBI taxonomy): Eukaryota > Viridiplantae > Streptophyta > Magnoliopsida > Alismatales > Alismataceae > Alisma > Alisma plantago-aquatica. The sequence goes on along the minus strand of OY856409.1, from coordinate 267,800,469 downwards.
GTCCTCTTTTGAGTCTCTTCCTCAGTAATGGGCTCTGGTGTGGCTTCCTCTACAACATCCTCTATCGACTCTGTGATTGTGACCTCCTCTATGGCCTCACCTGTGGTTTCTGGCTGGGGTGTGCTTGGTTCATCGGCCTTAGAGTTTAAAATCTTCTTTTTGCTCCTTAATAGAATTGCTTTGGATTGTTGATTCCCTCCTGGCACATTTGTATTTCTGGGAAAACCTTACTGTGTTGGTTTCCTCAAGCTTGAAATCTCTGCCGCCATCTGTGCTAAAGATGTCTCAAGTGTCCTCATCTGAGCGCCATGACTTTGTAAAGTTTGCCCAAACTGATTCATGAACTCTCCTTGTTGCTTTATTTGTTGACCAAACGTGCTCACGAGTTCTTGATTCTGCTTGATTACTTGATTGAGCAACTCATTGCTCTTTTCTTCTGCAATGGGTTGTGGCTTAGCTTCTGGATCCTACAAGAAATTGTTGGGATCTTTTCAAGAAAATTTCTTATCTTTCCTCCAAGAATAGTCGTTATTCCTATATCCCTGTTGCTGACACATGAATTTCACCTGTGCTTCATCACCAGACTCTTCATTTTCTTTAGCCAGAAGTTTATTTGCAATAAGGTCCATCTTGTCATTTAGTTATTTAATGGCTTTAGCGTCCCCTATAGATCTAACTTGCTCAAGTGCATCTCTGGTACCCCAGGACTGCTTCTTTGCCATGTTCTTAAGAATCTCCCAACACCTTGTATATGTATTGTTAAGAAAAAATCCTGATCCTGCTGAATCCAAATTTCTTCTGTCATGCTCATTAAGCGCGAAGTAGAAAATCTTCACCTATTTTTCCTTGTCTAAACCATGATGAGGGCATCATCTCAGCATTATTTGAAATCTTTCCCAGGTTTCTGAATAAGTTTCACCCGCATTCTGAGTAAAGTTGTGGAATTTTATGATTAAATCATTAGTTTTCTCAGGTGGGAAGAAATGTTCGAAAAAGACCTAAATCATCTAATCCCACATCTCAACAATCTCATCATCCATATTATAGAACCACTCTCTTGTAGTTCCTGCAAGAGAACTTGGGAACAGTTTCAGATGCAGTGTCTCCTGCGGAAAACGATCGATTTTGATCATATCACAATTTTCCACGAAAGTGCTTATGTGGGCACTGGATCTTCGTTCTTTAGTCCATGGAATGCTTGAGTTTTGACTAGATTTATTAGTGACGGATCAATTTTATAAGTCGAGATCTTGATTGCATGCCTCTTGATCGGCCCTTTCGATGCAAAGGAAGAAGACGCCTTGATCTTTTCCCATATCATCTTTTCTTCAGCCATCTCTTCTTATTCAGAATCTGAATTTATTCTCTCAGATTGACTCTGAATGTAGTGCTCCTCATTGTCTGATCCCGAAGATGGGACCTCTGGTAATGACTGCGCGTAGTCTATGCTACGCGTGCTCACCATGCAATGGTACCTACAAAATGATATATTTCGTTAAGTACAGTTCTAGATGAATATAGATTTTTGAAAATTAGACAATCAATTGAAAGAATTAAGAATGTAGTTAAAAGAAAAAGGTAGCCTAGAGTGGCCACTTATAGTACTCATAGTGCCAACAATTGCTGTCTCCCTAGCAATGGCGCCAAAAACTTGACACGAATTTACCATGCGTAGAACGCAAGTGCACATGTCAGAGTAATATAGGCCTTTGTGAGGCCCGAGTCAAACTCAGGGAAACATAATTATTGGTGGACTACTACTAACTATTTGCAATCAGCTAGACCGATTAAAATGATTTGAGAGTTGATTGAAAAAGAAAAGAAAAATAGAAGAAAACAGAGTAATCGATTAAATGTTTGGTTTAATCAATTGAAAAGGGAATCTTTAGGATTACGGTTTCACCACATGTTCTCGTTGTATTAATTTTTACATAGTTAACCTAATCCATCTCTCATTCTGAGTAGTGGCCTGTATTCAGAATTGTTCACAATCATGATACAACTCACTACCTAACTCTAGGTCGGTTCCACGATAGTAGTAACCTATACCCTAAACGAGGTGCATGACGACCATACTCTGGGTTTCCACCATTACCTGTACATTGCCTTGTTCAAAGGATTTATTATTTAATGTGAATTTCATCTCTTTTCAACTGTTAATTCTTCTTTCAAAGTAATTAAAGGCATTAAATTATCATTAGGGTGATAAATCATAATGATGTAATGGAGAAAATGAAATCATACCATAGATTTAAGAGACAAATTATGAAATACTATGTTAAAAATGTCATACAACAATCACCCGGACTACTCCCGGTCCTAAAGATAAAGGGGATTAGCCCCGCATGTTCATCTCCATGGAAGACATGATGAGAGAAAGGGAAAACATGGGGAAACTGTGAATAAAAGTGATGTAACCCCTGAACGGAGGAGATCCGGGCGTTCCTCGGCATAGAATGAACAATCTACAACCTTTCGGTAATGGAAAACTCCTTCTGTAGTGGGGCGTGGCTCTGGGCTCCATTCTTCTCTCCTCTCCTCCTCGAGACTTGTGCAATGACTAATGACGTGATACCCTACTTAGGGCCTCCGTAATTAGGTATATGCACCACTTTAGATCGCCAAAAGATCACCACAGTCTGATTAGAATCGATCTGAAATAAAACCTGATCTGACGACGTCGATACCATCGACGCGGGTCGATGGTATCGAACCGTCATAATATCAAAAAGTTTCCTTTTTTTTTCTGACGTTCTGCTTGATGCAGACTCGATACCATCGACTTCAGTGTCGATGATATCGACACCTTTAGGTGTCGCTTTTATCATCAATCCGACACTGAAGCCGGCGATGTCGATAGTATCGACTTTGTATCGATGGTATCGACTAGCTGACTGCTGGCTCGCTGTAAGTATCTTGCTACCATCAACTTCAGTGTCGATGGTATCAACTCATCTTGGTTCTTTATGGCTGTCTCACTGTGACCGAGTCAATACTATCGACGGATGTCGATGGTATCAACAGCTGCATATACTCGTTTTTCCTAAAATTTTTAAATAAATTTGAATCAGCCGTACTCAATATGATCATTTATAACCAAAAAGATGAAATATAGTAGATTTGATGAAAAATGAGATTATAGACTAAAGGGAGTGAATCATGTGATACTAACCACAAATATGACTAATAGACACATACAACACATGTAAAACTAGTCTATAAAAGCGACTCAAAATCCTCGCATCAATGGTCAATAGAGCAAAAATTTTGAAAAATTACTCAAAAATGTATGAAAAAGAACTATATTTTTGCATGAATGCAAACAGAAGGAGATCTACACTATATAGAGCAAAGTCAAACAAGTAAAGATCAGGTGAGACAAGCAAAAACAAAATAATCTTAGAAAAGAGGGCATCCGCCGTACCACCCAAACTTTTGAATCATGCTCTCCTCAACATGAAACTAAAGCTTAGGAATGATATAGTAGATGTCACTGCTCCAATGGTGTGGGATCCTATGGTGGGCCAGCCTATGGAGGTGGGTGTTGGTAGTATTGGCCACAGTAGTCCACCTGTGGGGGTAGGTATGTCTCTTGATATCCAGAAAATGCTCCCCAAAAATCCTCCCCCAATTGGGGGTTTCTCTGCACCTGCGCATGCTCATACTGGCACATGTGGTTAATTTGACGGTGCATATGCTACTAATCTAACCACATGGCATGTTGTGTCTACTGAATCACCTCTAACTGTGAATGAATAGCTGACATGTCATATGCATTTGTTGGAGGTGGTTGCACATCAAAATCCTCACATCTTTGTCTCATGTGGTGGGGCTACTCAAGAATGTGCTACTTCTCTAGAACATTCCTCTATCCTCCTTCTTGAGGTAAGTCCACGGGTAGTGCCCTGTATCCTTCTCTCGGTTGTTCCTTCTCATACTTTGATATCAATACCAATAAATCATTCGATGATCCCACATCCATGAGTAGGGGTGGCATGATATGGGAGTTCTAAGGTGATGACAAGGTATCCAAGGTTCAAAATATAAAAGATCTTGTTGTCTTTAAAGGATGCCATTTGAGTTCTTGATAGATAACATAAATCAACAAGTTTACTTCCTTCTACCTTAGTAAATCCCTCGAAATCAGCTTTTGCAATTGTGGTGATGATTCCACCCATGATGAATGGGTTTTCACTTTTTGAGGGGATTGTCTTTAGGTGGTCAATCACCATGCTTCCTATGTTGATGAAGCCTTTACTTGCTACTATATCCATGACAAATAGATCCTTGTACAAATAACAGCCTTGATTATCATAGTGGCCAAAAACAATGTTTGCTAAGACCTTCTGCAAATATCTCATAAAAGGGTTGTACACCTTGCTGGTCTTAGATTTTCCTATAGAAAAAGTTTCTTGAACCGTGATGGATTTCCACATCATTGAATAACTTGCTCTTCCATTCTTTTCAAGCCTTCCCTCATCAAATTTCGTTTCCATTTCTAGATTGGGGGGGAGATGTCATTGAGTTGGGAGGCTCTTAGCACGTGTGTGGAATCAATCTATTTGAGTCTTTTTGCATCTTCACCTCTATGTTGCACTTTCTCCACCGACATAAAGAATTCATGAGTTATCTCTAGGTAGGTTTCTTCAACCTCATGCAAAATCTCATATAGCCCACAATGTTCCAATTGACCTTTGAACACAAAGTTGATCCCTAAAGCTTGCATGGTTGCCGTACATGCATACCTAGTGGGAATCACTTTCCTTGTCAAGCACTCAGGATGGAGAGGTCTTGTGAACATTCTTATTGAAGTGCCTTTTCTGTATGTGGCTCCCTCAGGATGCTTTCTTACCCACTTCATTATATCCTCCTCTATCTTGGACAAGAATTCCACAAGCTCACCCTCCTTATCCTCACTCTCAGACTCATCTAACTCATCCTCCTCATAGGTATGTGACCCTGAACTTGCGTCCAAGTTCAAGGGCACCAACTCAATTGGTGCATCAACATCTTCTTCTTCAATCAACAACCAGCGTCTAGAGGGTTGTTGAGTAGTTTGAGGCTGGGTTGATGAAGTAGAATGCCTCGCCAGAGTTGATTGTGGAGGTAGGCATGAAGATGAAGCAACAACCTCTTTCTTGTCCCTCCTTTCTCGGGCCAGTGCATCAACATCTATGGAATCAACAATATTTTCCAATTCTTCTTCTTCCTCCTCCTCCTCAAGGTTGTTGTAGGTCCGATCTGATGTATGGTGTCTTGAGGAGGATCATAGTCGGGAAGCACTCATCGATGCCGATCTCTAGAGAGAGGAACTGGAGATCGAGTTAGATGGAAATGTAGGGCTGTGTGATGATGGTGTGATGTTGGAGGTCCATTTGGTGTGACTTTTGCCTCTGGTGAGGATATTCATCATCTTCTCTACCCCTTTCTTGATTGCCTTGCCCATGCTCTTCATTTTTTTAGGGATTTTGTGAAGAAACTAAGAAGTGCAACAATTTTCACACTTTTGGGACGTAGGGGTAGAATCTCCTTGGAGATGGAGAAAAGGAGGTTAATGAAGGGTAAAAAGTGGAACTTGATGTAGGTGAAGGTGAGTGGGGGTCAAGGGAGCTTGAATCTGAATTTTTGTGAGCAAGGGGAGTCGATTTGGGGAAGATTGAGGTGCACCCTAATTGCCCTATCTATGGAATGGTCATTCTGCTTCACCCGAGTGAAGGAGAAGTCATGTTGGGGGGAGTCGGGCTACTTAAGTGCTGGGTCCAGGCCATAATGGCCATTCTGGCTAGCATGACCGTTCTAGAGGAATGCCACCATGACCATGTTGGTCAGAATGGTCATGCTGACCTGGTCCAAAACTTGAGTTTTCCATGTTGAATGTGACAATGCCAGCATGGTCATGCTGGTACTTCCAAGTTGACAAAACTTCAAACATTCTCAAATCACTCAATCATTCATAATGTTGGGTTTTATGGGAGGTAGAGAAGCAGCGGAAACAAAAAAATTCTCCCCAAAACCCAGAACAAAAGGAATCGCGTCAACGTCTATACAATAGGAAAGATGGTTTGTGGATGTATACCTTGTCCCGAGGCTTGCTCGGTGAAAGTACCTCGCGCCTTACGCGGTCTTCACTTCCAGTCTTGGATGGTGTCTGTGCAGCTCCTGGTCGCACCGGGACTGAAGACTCCTGGTCTCACCGGGACTGTTGGGATTGACAGTTGTCCTTCGAGCGACAGAGGTCTCCCGCCTCTACAGTCGTCCACACGGACTGCCTGTAACTCCGATCTCCTTATCCCAAAAGGAATCGGAAGGAGTCGCACCCTCCTGTCGCCGTACTAGTCGCCAACACACTCTCCTGGCACCGGTCGCTTTCTACAGTTGTCTTTCCCTTGCTGTGCCTCCCTTATCGGGTAGCACTTGCTCGGGCTCTCTTTGTTACCAAAACCAGAGAGAACGACAACTTTACAGAGCAACTGGTTTGCACTGAGTTGTACTTTGAGAAGCCCCCAATACCCCTATATATAGGAGGGTCATGGGACAGGGTTCTCCATTCCGGGCAATATGGGACTGAAGCAGGAGTAGAAGGGTTCGAGATTTTCCACAAAAACAACCAAATCGCAACCTAAACCAATCGTTTCACAACTGAAACGGTCGGTTGGGGATCTGAGCCAGTCGGTTGACACCTCAACTGATCGGTTGGGACCCATGAACCGGTCAGTTCACTTCTGAACCGGTCGGTTCTTGGTCCTGATCAATTCCCGATTGACTTTCCTTCTTTGGTTTCCAATTGGTATCGAATACCAATCCTTGTTCCAATCAAATTGGGCAAGTGAAACGAAAAGAAATTTATCACCAATCCTACTTTCCCAACTTGCTCGGTTGCATCAGTTGAACCGATCGTTTCAACACTTGAAGCAATCGTTTCACCCTGACCTTGAGCCGATCGACTCACCACATGAGCCGATCGGTTTACCAAGATGAGCCGATCGGTTCATCACATGAGCCGATCGGTTGGGAGTACAGATTGTGCATAATCAGTCAATTGCGGTTTCAATCAATCTGATAATCTAATCAATCAGTCCAACACCTTGAACACTATGATATTGAGATATCGATTAATTGAGTGTTTAATTGAACTACTAAACTCCTTTAGTAATCAATCGAAACATTATTTGTGGACAAAACTCCTTTTCCAGGTTAAATCCTATGTGTGTGACCCTACAGGTCCATTTCACGTTGGTAGTGAAAGTCCATAACACTTATGACTTCACAAGCAAAGAGCGGTTCCTAGTCACACATCAGTGCTACCCAAGTGAAATAGAAAGTTGGAGAACAACTTTCAATCCTACAATCCGTGAATGGTGTTACAGTGAATGTATAATTCCTTTGTCACTGATATCCTGAATGAACTCGAGGCATGGAACAGTCATCCTGTCAACATTCATTCATTTCCTTGATCTCAGAGCAGACTGGGTGAGATGTGTGTGACATCAATATCACATATTGATTCACACGTGCATGCGCATGCCTTTCTCAATCCTACTCATCAAGTGACCAAGGACATCAAACTCCCTCAGGAGGGGCAAATCCCACATCTATCACTCACCCCTCAAAAGCCCCATGTGTCAAAGCCACCCAATCATCACCTTTATAACAACCCATGTTTCAGGACTGCGTTTGATGATGTCAAAGTGTACCCAACGACATGTGTTGAGTGTAGTGATTTCAGGTCTAAGAATCACACTCACCACCATCACTGTGAGAGCTGACTGTGACTACCAAGTCATGGTTCCATGTGTCACTCTCATGGTGGGCCTGTCCGGTACCTTGTTCTCTAACAAGTACCTATGTGCTTGGTTTGATATCACTATATCATGACTGATGAGATTCTGTCATCAACCAACACACAATCTAGTCTTCAGTGTTGTTGATGTCTATGGTTATTTACACAATAACAACTGACTAGGGACTAAACAAGAATGTATACTCTTAACATCCGTATGATCTCATTGTTTAGGTCCTGAACCCAAAAGCATACGTCATTGAGTAAAACTATTCTTTAGACATCTATCATGTTACACCATCATCTCAGAAATAGTTTAAACATATAGATCAGAAATTTCCTTTATTATTATTCAAATCATTTACAAAGTATCCCATTGCAATCATCATATGACTTGCTCTATGGGCATACATACCAACACATAATCCAATCATCAAATTTGATTCACTTGATGTTGCATCAATACTTTTCACTGAAATGTACCCCAAATTTTAGACTTTTACCTATTTCACCTGTCTAATGATCAAAACTAAAACAAAATTGTTAAACACAAGTGCGTGTGTATTCTTGGAATCATGTAAAAATAAAGCAAAAGTATCAAAAAGTGAAGGTTGGGTGCAAAAGTTCCCAAACCTAGGTGGGTTTCCTCCCACTAGCACTAAATTTTATGCTTTTAGCTGGGCTTATTGATTCTAGACTCGATCATCCTCATGGTACTTTCCAAGCATCCTTGTATTAGATGTCTCTCTCATATATATATAAGCACATCTCTTCATCAAGGGGGTGTTCCTCCACTAACATCACAATGTAAAAACTTTAGTTGGCTTTGCCCGAACCTACTTCAACAAAGGCTTTCAATATTTGCCCGTTGATGGTGAACTCTCTTGCTCCATCCTTTTCACATATCACAACAACCCAGGATGAATATACATTTTTATTAGATAAGGCCCTTCCCATCTAGATCGAAGCTTTTCGGGATAGAATTTCATCCTAGAGTTGTATAGCCATACCCATTGTCTGGGCTCAAAGTCCTTCTTGATCAGTTTATCATGTAAAAATTTGGTCCTTTCCTTGTAACATTTTGACAATTCCATTCCTCATGTCTCATTTCTTCCAGCTCATGCAGCTGTAATTTTCTTCTCAATCTGATGGTATCTCCATCGATGTCCATGGATTTCAATGCCCATAGTGCCTTGTGTTGCATTTCCATGGGTAGATGGAAGCTTTTACCATATACGAGTTTGAATGATGTGGTGCCAATCAGGGCCTAGAATGCAGTCCTATATGCCTATAAAGCTTCATTGAAACATAAAGACCAATCCTTGCAGTTCAGCCTCATTGGCTTCTCAAGAATGAGCTTTACCTCCCCATTAGCTAACTCAACTTGACCACTTGTTTGAGTGTTGTAAGTAGTATCCACGTGATGATTCACCCCATGACTTTTTAGTAGTCCTTCAAAGGTCCTATGGATGAAATGGCTTCTACCATCACTAATCATTACATGTGGTACGCCAAATCAGCTAAAGATGCTCAACTTTACAAAATCACAACTCCATTATTAAGGCAAAATACAAATCCTGACTGTGATCTATAATTATCTTTATCAGTTTGGAAGCTTGCATCGGTGTAACCCTTTACAACCAGCTCTTCCTCACCGCCGTAAACAAGAAACTGATCCTTAGTCCTTCACAAGTACTTGAGGATGTTCTTTATGACTGTCCAGTGAGCATCCCCGGGATCTGACTGGTACCTGCTTGTCATGCTTAGAGCATACAAGACATTTGGGCGTGTGTACAACATAGCGTACATGATGGATCCGATGGCTGATGCATATGGGATCCCATTCATACACTCCCTCTCTTCACAAGATTGGGGACATTGAGCTCTAGAGACGGTGACTCCATGTAGCATGGGGATGTTGCCTCTCTTTGAGTTCTTCATGCTGAACCGCTTCAGTACTTTGTCAATGTACGTGCTCTGACTTAGTCTGAGAAGCCTTCTAGATCTATCTCTATAGATCTTAATTCCCAGTATATAGGATGCTTCTCCTAAGTCCTTCATTGAGAAAGTATTCCCAAGCCAAGTATTTACCTTCTCTAAGGCTAAGACATCATTCCCCATCAAAAGTATGTCATCCACATACAATATGAGGAAAGTGGTCAAGCTCCCACTAACCTTCTTCTACATACAAGGTTCATCTTCATTTTGAATAAAGCCAAACACTTTGACTTCCTCATCAAATCGAAGATTCCAACTCAGAGATGCTTGCTTCAATCCATAGATTGACCTTTGCAGTTTATAGACTTTATTGGCACTCTTTGGATCTACAAAACCTCAGGTTGTGTCATACACACATCCTCATTTATATTCCCATTAAGGAATGAGGTTTTAACATCCATCTTCCAAATCTCATAGTCATAATAAGCTGCAATAGAAAGCATGATCCTGATGGACTTAATCATGGCAACTGGAGAAAAGGTTTCGTCATAGTCAACACCTTAAACTTGTCGAAATCCCTTAGAAACCAATCTGCCTTTATAAGTTTGCACATTTCCATCCATGTCGGTCTTCTTCTTAAAGACCCACTTGCACCCTATGGGTTTTACCCCTTCGAGTGGTTCCACCAAAGTCCATACTTTGTTGGAGTACATGGATTCCATCTCGGATCTCATGGCTTCAAGCCATTTCTCAAAATCTGGTCCCTCCATAGCCTCTACGTAGGTAGTTGGATCATCATCTATGATCAACTCTCCACCTTCCTGATTCACAAGGTATCCAAACCTCTCAGGTTCAAGGCGGGTTCTACTAGATCTACGAGGTCCTTGTGTTACCTGAGGAGACTGAGATCCCACAACAACTTGTGAATCTCCATCTTCCTCTTGTACATCTACCGGTTCTATGTTTTATCATTGGGCTTGAACCTCTTCAAGCTCTATTTTCCTCCCACTGCTTCCTTTGGAAATAAATTCCTTCTCTAGGAACATAACTGTCCTGGCAACAAACACTTTGTTGTCAGTAGGGTGGTATAGATAATATCCCCTCGTTTCCTTGGGGTATCCAACAAAATAACATTTATCGGATTTGGGTCCAAGCTTATCAGGAAACATTTTCCTAACATAAGCCTCACAACCCCAAATCTTCAGAAAAGACAAATCGGGACGCTTGCCATACCATATCTCATATGGTGTCTTTTGAACCGATTTAGATGGTACACGGTTAAGTGTAAACGCGACGGTTTCAAGAGCATGACCCCAAAAGGAAATCGGAAGATCAGCAAAACTCATCATTGATCGCACCATATCCAACAATGTGCGATTCCTTCTTTCAGACACACCATTATGCTGTGGTGTTCCAGTCGGAGTCCATTGTGATACAATACCACGGGCTCGCAGAAGGTCCTGAAACTCCTGGCTTAAGTATTCTCCACCTCGATCGGATCGAAGTGCCTTAATACTTTTACCAAGTTGGTTCTATACTTCATTCATGAAATCCTTGAACCTTTCAAGGGTTTCTGACTTATGCTTCATCAGGTACACATAGCCATACCTACTGAAATCATCAATTAAGGTAATGAAGTACTGACACCCATTTCTGGCATTAGTTCTAGAAGGCCCACATACATCAGTATGTATGAGTCCTAATAGATCACTAGCCCTCTCACCTTTACCTGAAAAGGGAGTCTTGGTCATCTTTCCCAATAAACAAGATTCACATGTCTCTATTGATTCATAATCAAAAGAGTCTAGATAACCATCTTTATGGAGTCTATAAATGCGCTTCTCATTTATGTGCCCTAGATGACAATGCCAAAGATATGTTTTGTTTGATTCGTTGCGTTTTTGCTTTTTGGTGTTTATGTTGTATACACTTGTCTCCAAATCTATCAAGTGTAGACCATAAGACATTGGGGCACTGCCATAAAAGATCCCATCTTTAGAAATGGAACATTTTCCATTCTTAATAAGAAATTCAAATCCGTCTTTGTCCCAACAAGAGACGAAAATGATATTCCTATTTATGGCAGGTACATAATAGCAATTCTTCAACTCTATTATTAGCCCACTTGGTAGAGTTAACTCATAGGTTCCTATGGCACTGGCGGCAACCCTTGCCCCATTAGCAACACGTAGTTCAACCTCACCTTTCCCTAAAGGCCTACTTCTCTTAAGATCCTTCACATTTGAACAAATGTGAGATCCGCATCCGGTATCAAGTACCCATGACGAAGAAGTAGTAAAGTTAATCTCTATCATGTATACACCAGAAGTAGAGATCTCTATCTCTGACTTCTTCTTCCATCATTCCTTCCATCCTCTCCATGTAGAAGAAATTGGTTTGGCGAGAGAACCCTTCTCTCCCTCACCTTTCGTTCCAGTGATCTCTATCAATGAACTTTCTTTCTTCTTCACCAACGCATTAACCGTACATAGAGTGGATTCAAAGGCTCCTGGTATATCTGGATTGTGCAGAACACTTCTCACAGTCCTCAACCAGTTATGGAATTTATTCTCAATTAATTTGCCCATTTTAAAAGATGATTCCTTTGCCATTCTACAAGAGAAAATTGCATTTTGTCAAAACTCCTTTTGATTTGATTTGAATAAATTTGACGATAGTTAATTAGACCTTTTAATTAATTACCGCTCCCACTATTTTAACTCAAATTGACAGCCCTCACCATCAATTTGGAAGATTGCAACGCACAATCTTCTAGTGGGCCAAGATCCTGAAATCCTCTGAGCCATGAACCAGCTAGGGCTGTCACCCACAACTTAGATCTCCCAGGTAGGAAACTCATGCCAATTGCATCATATGCAACTCTTGAAAGATGTCACATGCAACTCCTTGCCATGATCATCTCCATGCCTCAAGGTGCTAGATCCTATCTAGGTCACCTTGTTAAGTCTGACCCAAAGCCAACACGATGAATATGAACCCTGCTAGGGCAGACCCACACATTCATCCTTCACGCTTCCACGAGATAGACGGTGCACCATGCTAGGGCGTGCCCACACTTGGTCGATCAAGCTTTTCACGTGTGTCGCATTTGGAAGGCATCTAAAACTTAATATTTGATGAGGGATTTGGTTTTTATATACATATACATATCCAATCACCACAATATATAGTACGTATCATATACATGCTATATCCCACAGAAAACATGCAAAATGATAAAAGCAATGATTATGGCCATCCTATTGTGATTCCTCGAGCCAAGAGGAATCACGGTCATCTAGGTCTACATCACATGCAACCTGTACAAGATGTAATCCATGCCTGCCTTTCTGGGTTTGATCAGCTCATCTCCATGACTGATCGGCTCACCATCAAGTTGGTTGTTCGGGTGCCACCAACCGATCGACTGGTGCCTCCAGCCGATCGGTTCACCGATCGTTGTGCATCTCCTCAGGTCGCCACCCACTCATCTTGCTCCTCGAACCGGTCGTCTGGAACACCAACCGATCGGTTCACGCCTTGAACCGATCATCTCAGGTCGTCCACCGTTCTTTGACATAACAAGAAATAAAATCTATCCTATTTACAATTGAATTATGAAACCCTGAGTTACATTCGGGGGGAGAAAAGGTAGGAAAATAAATCTCGAATTATTTAGAGTTACATCAGGAATAGGAGAAAGGGAATCGGTGTGAAAACCGAGATGCAAGCAACCACATACAACCACACACAGATATAGGGTTTATCGGCCATAATCATGCTACACATCCACCACAAAACTCGTTTAAGGGAGACGCGTATCGAGTACATTAATATTACATATCATATATGTATATTTGGGGTTTGTGGATTGGACATGCATAAAGCCAATTTTATTCACATCGTATGCAATAAATAAAGGTGACAAACCAAAATCGATCATATCGATAATCCTAAAATATAGAGCAGTTGACGTGGCTCTGATACCACTATTGGGTTTTATGGGAGGCAGAGAAGCAATGGACACAAAAAAATTCTCCCCAAAACCCAGAACAAAAGGAATCACGTCAATGTCTATACAATAGGAAAGATGGTTTGTGGATGTATACCTTGTCCCGAGGCTTGCTCGGCGATAGTACCTCGTGCCTTGCACGGTCTTCACCTCCGGTCGTGGACAGTGTCTGTGCAGCTCCTGGTCACACCAGGACTGAAGACTCCTGGTCTCATCGGGATTGTCGGGATTGATAGTTGTCCTCCGAGCGACAGAGGTCTCCCGCCTCTGCAGTCGTCCACACGAACTGCCTGGAACTCCGATCTCCTTGTCCCATAAGGAATCGGAAGGAGTCACACCCTCCTGTCGGCGTACTAGTCACCAACACACTCTCCTACCACCAGTCGCTTTCTGTAGTTGTCTTTCCCTTACTGTGCCTCCCTTATCGGGTAGCACTTGCTCGGGGTCTCTCGGTTACCAAAACCAGAGAGAACGACAACTTTGCAGAGCAACTGGTTTGCACTGAGTTGTACTTTAAGAAGCCCCCAATACCCCTATATATAGGAGGGTCATGGGACAGGGTTCTCCATCCCGGTCAATATGGGACTAAAGCAGGAGTAGAAGGGTTCGAGATTTTCCACAAAAACAACCAACTCACAACCTGAACCGATCATTTCACAACTGAAACGGTCAGTTGGGGATCTGATCCGGTCGGTTGACACCTCAACCGATCGGTTGGGACCCATGAACCGTTCGGTTCACTTCTGAACCGGTCCGTTCGTGGTCCTGATCAGTTCCCGATTGACTTTCCTTCTTTTGTTTCCAATTGGTATCGAATACCAATCCTTGTTCCAATCAAATTGGGCAAGTGAAACGAAAAGAAATTTCTCACCAATACTACTTTCCCAACTTGCTCGGTTGCATCAGTTGAACCGATCATTTCAACACTTGAAGCAATCATTTCACCCTGACCTTGAGCCGATTGAATCACCACCTGAGTCGATCAGTTTACCAAGCTGAGCCGATCGGTTCATCACATGAGCCGATCAGTTGGGAGTATAGATTGTGCAGAATCAATCAATTGCGGTTTCAATCAATTCGATACTCTAATCAATCAGTCCAACACCTTGAACACTATGATATTGAGCTATCGATTAATTGAGTGTTTAATTGAACTACTAAACTCCTTTAGTAATCAATCTAAACATTTTTTGTGGACGAAACTCCTTTTCCAGGTTAAATCCTATGTGTGTGACCCTGCATTTCCATTTCACATTGGCAGTGAAAGTCCATAACACTTATGACTTCACAAGCAACGAGAAGTGCCTAGTCGCACATCAGTGCTACCCAAGTGAAATAGAAAGTTGGAGAACAACTTTCAATCCTACAATCCGTGAATGGTGTTACAGTGAATGTATAATTCCTTTGTCGCTGATATCCCGAATGAACTTGAGGCATGGAATAGTCATCCTGTCAACATTCATTCATTTCCTTGATCTCAGAGCAGACTGGGTGAGATGTGTGTGACATCAATATCACATATTGATTCACACGTGCATGCACATTCCTTTCTCAATCCTACTCATCAAGTGGCCAAGGACATCAAACTCCCTTAGGAGGGACAAATCCCATATCTATCACTCACCCCTCAAAAGTGCCATGTGTCAAAGCCACCCAATCATCACCTTTATAACAACCCATGTTTCAGGTTTGCGTTTGATGATGTCAAAGTGTACCCAATGACATGTGTTGAGTGTAGTGACTTCAGGTCTAAGAATCACACTCACCACCATCACTGTGAGAGCTGACAGTGACTACCAAGTCATGGTTCCATGTGTCACTCTCACGGTGGGTCTGTCTGGTACCTTTTTCTCTAACAAGTACCTATGTGCTTGGTTTGATATCACTATATCATGACTGATGAGATTTTGTCATCAACCAACACACAATCTAGTCTTCAGTGTTATTGATGTCTATGGTTATTTCCACAATAACAACCGACTAGGGACTAAACAAGAATGTATACTCTTAACATCCGTATGATCTCATCGTTTAGGTCCTGAACCCAAAAGCATACGTCATTGAGTAAAACCATTCTTTAAACATCTATCATGTTACACCATCATCTCAGAAACAGTTTAAACATATAGATTGGAAATTGCCTTTATTATTATTCAAATCATTTACAAAGTATCCCATTACAATCATCATATGACTTTCTCTATGGGCATACATACCAACACATAATCCAATCATCAAATTTGATTCACTTGATGTTCCATCAATACTTTTCACTGAAATGTACCCCAAATTTTAGACTTTTACCTATTTCAGATGTCTAATGATCAAAGCTAAAACAAAATTGTTAAACAAAAGTGCGTGTGTATTCTTGGAATCATGTAAAAATAAAGCAAAAGTATCAAAAAGTGAAGGTTCGGTGCAAAGGTTCCCAAACCTAGGTGGGTTTCCTCCCACTAGCACTAAATTTTATGCTTTTAGCTGGGCTTATTGATTCTAGACTCGATCATCCTCATGGTACTTTCCAAGCATCCTTGTATTAGATGTCTCTCTCATGTATATATAAACACATCTCTTCATCAAGCGAGTGTTCCTCCACTAACATCATAGTGTCAAAACTTTAGTTGGCTTTGTCCGGACCTACTTCAACAAAGGCTTTCAATATTTGCCCGTTGATGGTGAACTCTCTTGCTCCATCCTTTTCACATATCACAACAACCCTGGATTAATATACATTTTTATTAGATAAGGCCCTTCCCATCTACACCGAAGCTTTTCGGGATAGAATTTCATCCTAGAGTTGTATAGCCATACCCATTGTCTGGGCTCAAAGTCCTTCTTCTTGATTAGTTTATCATGTAAAAATTTGGTCCTTTCCTTGTAACATTTTGACAATTCCATTCCTCATGTCTCATTTCTTCCAGCTCATGCAGCTGTAATTTTCTTCTCAATCTGATGGTATCTCCATCCATATCCATGGCTTTCAATGCCCATAGTGCCTTGTGTTGCATTTCCATGGGTATATGGAAGCTTTTACCATACACGAGTTTGAATGATGTGGTGCCAATCATGTCCTTGAATGCAGTCCTATATGCCTATAAAGCTTCATTGAAACGTAAAGACCAATCCTTGCAGTTCGGACTCACTGGCTTCTCAGGAATGAGCTTTACCTCCCCATTAGCTAACTCAACTTGACCACTTGTTTGAGTGTTGTAAGTAGTATCCACGTGATGATTCACCCCATGACTTTTTAGCAGTCCTTCAAAGGTCCTATTGATGAAATGGCTTCTACCATCACTAATCATTGCAAGTGGTACACCGAATCAGCTAAAGATGCTCAACTTTACAAAATCACAAACCACTTTGTGATCATTTGTTCTAGTGGCAATTGCTTTAATCCACTTGGATACATAATCAACGACTACCAAGATGCACACATATCTAAACGAGGGAGGAAACAAACCCATGAAGTCAAGTCCCCAAATATCAAACACCTCAACCACAAGAATGTGTGATAGAGGCATCATGTCCCTCTTGGAGATAGTACCTAACTTTTGGTACTTCAAACAACATTTGCAATATTCATTAGCATCTTTGAACAAGGTTGGTCAATAGAATCCACTTTGAAGAATTTTGGCGGTTGTGCGTTTTCTTCCGAAATGACCTCCACACATGCTGGAGTGTCACATGGATAGGATCTCTTGCTGCTCAGTTTTTGAGACACACCTTCTAATGACTTGGCCAGGGCAATATTTGAATAGATGTGGGTCATCCCAAGAATAATTCTTCACCATGGCGAACGACCTCTTAATTTCTTCTCTAGTCCATGTGCTTGTTACTCTCCCGCTTGCCAAAAAGTTGGCTATAAGTTTGTACCATGGTCTTTGAGTCGAGTTAAGAAAAAAGAGTTGTTGATCCAGTTAACTTCATTATAAGGTGCTTCAATGCGGGAAAGATAGTCTGCTGTAGAATTTTCCACTCCCTTCTTATCAACAACATTTAAATCAAATTCTTGAAGCAACATAATCTAGCAGTTTAACCCTGGATTAGAATCTTTCTTTTCCATGAGATATTTCAAGACTACACGATCTGTGTATACCACCACCTAGTTTTGCAAAAGATAAGAGCGGAACTTGTGAAGAGAAAAATCATAGAAAGCAACTCTTTTTCTATGGTGGTCTAGTTTGTTTGGGCTTCATTAAGGGTTTTTCTTGCATAATAGATGGCATGCGGAACCCGGCCACTCCTTTGGCCCAACACATCCCCCACTACCATATCCGATGCATCGATCATGATTTTGAATGGTAAGGAAAAATTTGGGGGCTAAATAATAGGAGCAGAGACTAGCTTATGCTTCAAGTGGTTGAAGGCTTCGACACACTTGTCATCAAAGTTGAATTCCACATCCTTTCCAAGAAAGTGGTAAAGTGGCTTCGAAATTTTACTAAAGTCTTTGATGAATTGGAGGTAGAAACATGCATACCCCAAGAAAGATCGGACATGTCTTATGGTGGAAGGAATAGTGAGAGTGAAAATTAGTCCCACTTTCACCTTATCAACCTAAATGACGGCCTTAGAAACTCGACAACCCAAAACAATGCCTTGGGAACCATGAAGTGACTCTTTTCCCAAGATTCAACCAAATGAACCTTGAGACATCTTTCAAGCATAGCCATTAGATGTAGCAAATAGTCATCAAATGTCTTGCACAATACTGAAAAACCATCCATGAAGACCTCCAAAAATGAATCAAGCCTATCAGCAAAGATGGATGTCACACATCTTTGAAATGTATAAGGGGCATTGAACAACCCAAATGCCATCCTTATGTAAGTAAAAGTACCACACGTAAAAGTGAATGTCATCTTATATTGATCCATGAGATGAACTACTACCTAGAAGTAACCTGAGGAGCCATCAAGAAAATAGTAGAATCTATGACCCACAAGTCTTTCGAAGATTTGATGAATGATTGGGAGGGGAAAGTGGTCCTTCTTGGTCTTCTCATTCAAATTTTTGTAGTCCATACACATCCTCCACATTGATATCTCTCTCACTGGCATAAAATCTCCATCATCATTCTTAGATACAGTGATCCCACCCTTCTTGGGCACAACTTGGATGGGACTCACACAAGGGTTATTAGAAATAGGGTAGATAATCCCAGCATCTAGAAATTTTACCACATATTGTGATACGACCTCTTTCAACCTTGGATTCAACCTTCTTTGTATTTGCCATATTGACCTAGCATCATCTTCAAGGTAAATCCTATGAACAAAAATGGAAGGGTCAATGCCCCTCAAATCAGCAACGGACCATCCAATGGCTTGAAAGTTTTTCTTCAAAATTGCCATCAAGGCATCTTCTTGTTCCAGAGAAAGGATAGAAGAAATGATCACTGAGTGGGTGTCATTCGAACCTAGGAAAGCATACTTTATCCCATCAGGAAGAGACTTGAGCTCAAGGATTGGAGGTTCTTTAAGGTAGTTCTTCAATAGTTTAGAAATGGATGGGAGGTCCTCACTTACAGCCACTATGTCTAGCTCTTCTTCCTCCTCCTCCTCCTCATCATCATTGGGAAATTCCACAATAGGCTCTAGACCTCTACCTTGTGTGGAAGTTTGAATCCATGTAGGTAGACATTCCTCTACAATCTCATTAAGACACTCAATAAGATAACAATCTTTCTTTATAGAACCTATCACCTCGGCCTTAGAAGAAGACTTGAAAATGTTTAATCAGATCTTCATGTACATGAAGGTCACATACATGGTATCGATTTTCACATGGATCACTACATCAGATGTAGCCAAGAAGGGTCTCCTCAAGATAATAGGCACACTTTCTGGAGTCCTTTTCCATATCCAACACAATGAAATCAACAGGGAAGAATGCGGTCTCACCATCAAGTCTAACCAACACATCATCAACATGCCCTCTAGGCATTTTCATAGATCGTTCAGCCAATTGCAAAGTGCAGTGAGCTGGACCCAGTTGTCTTATTTATAGTTCAACAAACAAATCATACGACATTAGATTCACACTAGAGCCCAAGTCAAGAAGATCTTGGTCTATGCAGTGTGCTCCAATGTAGCAAGAGAGTGTGGGAGCACCAAGATCTTCCCTTTTCCTTGGTACAGTGTATTGTAGAGTTGAGATCACTTGCTCAGTGAGCTTGAACTTCCTTGTTGTTCTTCCTATCGTTCTCCTCTTAAATGTGCACAAATCTTTCAAGAACTTGACATAAGACGGGATTTTATTGATTGCATCAAGCAAAGAAAAATTGATCTTCACCTGCTTAAAAGTTTCCATGATGTCCTCAGTGTGCTTCTTCTTCCTTCTTTTAGTGGGTGGTTCCTCAAGTGCATCTGGTAATGGAGGGAGTTATGCTTCAAACCGGATCAAATCAACAAAATTATCAAATAGTATCACAAGAATCACAATATCATCTCTCTACATCACAATAACAACCTGAGTTCCTGTCATAGTATCCTCAACAAGAATATCTATATCATCATCTCTGATCGCAATATTAACTCTATCATTACTGGCTGCACTATCAACATAAGTGTCCCATGGTTGTTCCAAGGTCCTACCATTTCACAAAATTGTCACCACCTTTACATGCTCATGGGTCGTAGAAGGAGAAGCTTGTAGTGGTGGTAGTGGCTATTGGGGTGTTGGTGGTCTTGGGTGTGGGGATTTGGGTTTTGGAGAATGAATTGTGGATGAGGTTGTGGTTGTGATGGTTGTAGTGGATGGGGATGATATTGTGGAGGGGGTTGTTGGTATGAGTGAGGTGGAGTTGGAGTGTATTGGTAGTTGAATGAGGGTTGTGGACGTGGAGGAGCATAAGGGTTGGGTGGTCCTTGGTACTATGGGGGAGAATAAGCACTTTGGGGGGTGCCCATAAAATTACCATCATTGTTTGGTTTAGGCGTAGGTTGAAACAGAGCCTCCCTTCTTCATGATGAGCAAGTGAAAGAGAAATCTGATCTAGCCTTTGCTCAAGGTGTCTAATCATTTTCCCATGGGAGGAAACATCTTTCTTTACCTCATCTAGGTTCCTTAGCCTTCCAAGAACCTCTTCTTTAAACTTTGAGTTGTACTTAGGGCCTTGATGTTGCCTTGGCTGTCCTTTCCTCTCTTCACTTTGTTGTTTCCAAGAGAGATTAGGATGGTTCCTCCATTCTGGAGTATAGATTTGGACATGGGAACTTGGTTGTTGTGATTTCCAAAAGAATGCAAAGCATTCACTTCTTCATCAATGGCATCAATTGCCATTGTAGATTGGCTAGAAGAACCTCCAACTTGGTTATTCATCATGCTCATCATATCAGCCATCATCTTCATCATTTGGGGGTTGGTTTCTATTCTAACTGGAGCTGTAGGAGGGGGAGGAGGAATGTAGTTCTGGTTACAGTGCTCCCCTTTACTTGAAGCTCAGTGGCAAGAGTTCTCCGCAAGATGCTCAAATAGGGGCCAAGACTCCCCCGGTGGCTTTTCCATGAATGTACCTCCACAGGAGGAATTGACAGTAATCTGACTCATCTCAACTAGCCTGGTGTAGAATGTCTAAACAAGCTACCACATTGGTACTTCATTATGGGGGAAGTCACGCATGAGCATTTGGAACGTTTCCCAAGCTTCATGGAAGGGTTCATTCTCTTTTTGTGTGATGGAGGTAATACATCTCCAAATCTGAGTCAACTTGGAGATCGGGTAGAACTTCTTAAGGAACTCATTATTTACTGCAATCCATGTCACTAACTCATGCTAGGACATGTACCACTCCTTAGATTTTTCTTTTAGGGAAAAGGGAAAGAGGGTTCTTCAGATTGAGTCATTGGTGGTGACTGGTGTGTAGAATGTGGAGCAATTTTTAAGTAAAGCATCTATGTAGTGGTAGGGTTTCTCGTACTCCATCCCATAGTAAGTAAGAAGGAGTCCGAGAAGGGCTGGTGGAATGGAGAATTGTTGACCCAACATTTTGTCAACAAGGGTAGCATTTAGAGGGTGGCGATTTGGGAGTTGTAGTTCCCCAGGGTGACTCAGGGTGAAGTACTCATTGAGAGGGCAGTTGGGTTGTTGTGGAACACCCATTGGATGGTTGTGAGGATCTAGGCCTTCCATTTTATCTTCTCGGTGTTGATTATGGAAGTGTTGATGTCTTATTCTGCCTATCCCGGGGTCTAAGGGCACCATGGTGATCAAAGTAGAGCATCTACCAAGCATGAACAGTTATCACCTACACAATAGACAAACAAACAACAACAACAACCAAGTTAGAAGGCTAGTATGCAAAAGTAAACAAAGAATAAAGAATAGAAATGGTGATGACAGTAGGAAAAACTAAGCTACACTAACAATCTAGGTCGAGCGCCTCTACTCCCCGACAACGATGCTAGAAAGATTGGTGTCTTTCTCGACACACTTGTGATCTTTCGAATTTATAAGGCCCCAAACAAGGTTTCACTCACAATACTCAAATATGCTCCTGCAAGCACACAAGGTCATGTCGTAGCATAGGTGAGAGGCAAGCAAGGGGGTCGACCGATAGGGATAGAGGGGGCACTAGAGCGAAGTTAATATGAGCTACATTTCTAAAGCAGAGTGTAGGGTTTTAGGATTTAAAAGTTGGTTTTGGTTGGTTACACTAAGATTGCAAGAAATTAACAACAAAAGGGAAACTAGATTACCAAAACCCTAAATTATCCTAAGCAAGTTAAGACTAAGAGCTAGGCAAAAATGATTAACTGAGAAAAATCTAGGAACTACAACTAGCTACACTAGACTTAGAAATTCCAATTAACAACTAAGAGGCAAGTTAAGAACAAGAGAAAGAAAGAACCTAAGTTATAACAAGCTAATAAGATTAACACAAGCAAGCTCAATAGAGCACTAACTACTCAAGAAAGTCCTAGATATCAAGAACTAAGAAATTGGTTAAGAAGCAACAAAGGAAATTAATTAAACTAGCACTAACAAGCTAACTTAACAAGGTGGGTTTTAAGCAATGAGATGGATAGGTGGGCCATTTGGGAATGAAACTATGATATTAGTTGGGGGGTTAACAAAGCATGCAAGTCTTATATCTTCAATCTAGATTGCCAAACCAAACAACAATGCAAGTGCTATTGGAATCTACCCTTAGCTACTAGTTGGGGAACTAGGGATATGTGTAATTCTAATAGGACTTGGGATGTCTAGGTTTCTAGGGTAAGTGGTATTAGTGAAATTGAGTGCTAAGGGTAGGAATGGGGGTAGGGATAAAGGTGTTTCACCTCATGTTATATGCCATCTAGACTTTAGAAAACTCTAGGCAATTGCACTAATCACTCTTACACTAGCTACTTAGATCTCATGCCTACTTGTAGGAGAAGGGAGATGTAAGTGGGAACAAAGGGTGCTAGCTAGGGATCCAGTAATTGGACCGAGGAGAAATTCCTAACATAGCCACATACATTCCATTTTCCTCTAGAAGCTAGGTGTCTTCAAGCATCATACAATAAGAAATCCATGTTTAAAAGCACAAACCACAAGCAAGATAATGGAAAATGAGATAGAAGCAAGAGGCAATCATCATAGAATGGAAATATGTTCATTACAAGTTAGTTTTTCCCAAACATGGTATCAAAGTAACATTTTAACCCCAAACAACCTGCCACTTGAGACTTAGCTAGACATGATCATGAAAAAGAGAAAAAAAGGAAAGAAGAAAGAGGTAGATGACCATGGGGCTTGTAGAAGCTTCTTTACTTTCACCTCCTAGCTGTTGTAGAGCATCCTGCCTCCTCCAAGATGGGTGAAGAGCATGTAAATATAGGGTATTATGGTAGAAAATCTAGAAAACTAGGGTTCTATGGTGGAAATGGAGTGGAAATGGAAGGTGGGAGGTAGGTGAATGGCTTGAATGCAAGGAAGAGAGTAATGAATGCTCTAGAGTAGCTAAGGGGGGATGGAGAAGATAACCTAGTGATGTGGCTGCCACCCATGTATATATAGGTTATGGTGGAAGAACTAGGTAAGTGGGGGTATTGTTGGAAATTTAGTGCAGATAAAGTAAGGTTTTGGGTGGCAGCACGACCGTTCCGGGTAGAACCGTCATGGTGGGTGATGGTTAGAATGGCCGTGGTGGAAGAGAACAACCACAATAGGAAATGAAAAAATGTCAGAATGGAAGTAGTGAAACATAGGCTGGTAGCACGGTCATGCTGGACAAAACGACCATGGTAGGGGCTAGGTAGAACGGTCGTGCTGGGTGGCATGGCCATGGTGGGTGAGGTGGAGCAGAGGTCATTCTATTCAGTATGCCTATTCTGATCTTTGGTAGCACGCTCGTGTTGGCTGACATGACTATTTTGGGGGCTTCTTGGCACAACCATGCTGGGTAGCATGACTATTTTGGTGGAGTTGTTGTCTCTTGTCAAAATGGGGATCAATCTTATGACTTCTGCATTGGTGAGCACAATCATTCCTTGGCACCACAAGAATGTTGGGGTCTTCAGTAGCACTTTGATCTTGAAACTTCACGATCCATGGACTTCTTTTCTTGATCTTGGCTCTTGGCCACTACGGGTGGGTTGAGGGAGCTTTGGGGCCTTCTTTGGACCCCTCCATGGGTATAGGAATCCCAGAACACCTTCCTTCTCTCTCATCCATCCAAGGCATGGTCCAAGTACCTAAAAAACATGCAAAGAATGCCCATAAGTGCATTTGATAATAATATGCATATTGAGGGAATTAACTTGCATTCTAACATGTTTAGATGTGATTGAGATGCAAAAGGACACAAGATGAGTCCCTAAAATAGGGTTGCATCACTTCAACTCTCTTGTTACTACCCCTTTTGCTCCGACGACGAGCACTTGTGGTGCCACTCTTGCTCTCATGGGCTATCTATGCTTGGGAGACAAGATCATGGCCCTTGATCCTGGTCAAAGTTCAAGGGACCACGAAAAATCTGACAGATGCCTCGTTTCCTCCCTTTCTCAGATCAAAATTATTTTTAATTGCCCAAACTTGTAAAATTGATACTTTTTATTTCTAATTCCAAAGATTATGAACCAGTAGTCCATTTTGATCAGAAAATTTTAAGAAATATTTTAAAATGGTTTTAAACCCTGATTTAATATGCTTCTCCTCTAATATCTACAAAACCTAATCTTTAAAGTATCAAATTCAGAGAGTGACTCAATATTTTGTTTAATCTTTGAAGAACCTAATATGGAACTCTAATGATTATAATATGAGACTCTAAACCAAGTTGAAAATACTTGATTAATGATAGGACCAAATCCTAAATTTGTTAACCATTATTATTTCCAATATCAATAATATGATTTATGTACCCAAAAAAGATGATGGCTCATGATGGTGGGTGTAAAACCCTAAATGGCTGATATTGTGTACATGAGGGTATCAAATCTTGTGTTTTGCCTCTGTAGACTTGATAACTGTGTCATGACTACCTTAATATTTGGAATCATACTATTGAAAAGTCAGAACCTTCAATGATGTACTAGTGATTAAGTGTCCATTATGGATTAGGTGTGGATATCCATCAACTTTGATGATTATGAGGTTAGAACATAATGCTAGTCTTAGAAACTTGATATATTGGAAAAAGTGGTCATCAATGAGATACCACACGTAAGAAAAATAATGAGACTTAAGAAACCCTGATTTGGTCCTTGTGACCCTATGTATTGATGAATAGAATAGTAATACATGTAAACCCATTCTTGTGCCAGGATTTGACTTTGACCTACTACTAACTCCCTAGGATCATATTACTCTAAATGTTGGTGATGTTATGCTTATTATTCACTTGGCATATGTATGGCAATGATTTCTTGTCTAGTTTGATTTATTTTCCTTTCCTTGGTAGATAATAGTATTTGGATGAACTAAGTGACTTCCTGTCATAGAATGTTATGATTTTCCATTATAAGTGTATTTTGTGAACGGTGTACATAACATAGAAATGCATTATACATTAATATTCAAATTCGACATGCAAACAAACCCTCACTATCGTGTGTAGATAGGTTTTAATGTAGAGGTACAAACAATCCCTCACCTTTGCGTGTAGACATGGACTAATGTACATTAACACAAATTGATCCACACCTATGAGTGGATTAAATGGTTTTATTGTCGAGGAAAAAAGACCCTCACCTTTGAATGTTCAAAGGGTTTAATCCCTATGTACTTGAAATAATGGCCATATAAATTTTATAATGGAAAAATTTATGTAAAACACATGATGTTTTCTTGAAATATTTTCTTTGGTGAAAGTATTACTGTTTGTTTATCTTATAATTGACAAGATCTTATTTTATCATGAAATTTCATTTGTTTTACCAATAGTATATATGTGTGTTTGCATTGACTGTATGTCATGATTTTCCCCAATTATGCAAATAGGATGAATTATAAAAAGATGACAAAGATCTGGTTCCACACTTGTGTACCCTGATGACAAGAACAAATTCATTAAATCATGTATCAAGTTGGTTAATTTGTATAAATCTTTTATATTCCAAGTTATTATTTGTTATTTGGTATGACAATGTGTTAACCTAGGGACGAGCACTTCAATCCCTCTACCAATGGTTAGAGAGTGGGAGGGATTGGAGTATTAAAGGCTTTGTGACAATTGGTATCAGAGAAAACACAATCCCATATAAATTAAGTAAATCATTTTTCCAATCTCTTGAACCTAGAAAACCCTAATGGCCACCATGATGAAAATGAAGGTGTCTAGGCTCAATGTTCTATCTAGTAATCACCTCCTATCCATATCACAATGGTGGTTGAGGTTCCCTACTCTACCAGGACTCAATTGATCCAGAAATGGACTTAAATGTTCTCCTTTGAAAACCCAGGAAGTCTTCCTTCATCACATCTTTTCTCTAAGTAACCCTGAGACCACCCATTATATTTAAGTAGGGAGATTCCTTATCTCATTTCTCTCTCTTGTTAGGTGTTATGACTTGATAAGCACCCTCCCTATTTGGGGGTAGCATGGGAAATTAATAAATCAAAATTTTATAATATAGACCGATAGAATAATATGATCTGGTATAGTATTGGCTCAACCTTTTGATTTTAGAATCATCATATCTTTGAAAGTTTGCAATATGATACCCTATTTTGGTGGGCTTGATACATTTATGTATGACTCAAAACAAATCATGTAGGTAGATATGGAAGATTAATATCCTTATTGGACCAATTTGACATCTCTATTTTTGTAACTTGAATCCTCAACCATTTGACTTCTTAATGACATAATATTAAAAATATTGAGAATCATGATGAAAATTATGAGAACATGGATGTATTGATAGTATTGAATTTTGGGGACAAGCTTCCTATGAAGGGTGAAAGGATGTGACAAAGTGACTTTGCCACACTTATGATGTAATTACTCATTTACCATTAATTGACTTGTTTTACTCACTCCTAATATTTTCCATTATTTCATGACCCTCTGATGACCTCTAAGATGAACAATCACTTTTTAAATCATTTATATGCACATGTTTGCTTGAAACCCTGTCTAAAAATACTCTCTAATATTTGGATTAATATCTTGATAATACTTGATTATATTGATTTGAAACTTTCCACACTTTGATACTCCCTTTGACCCCATAGTTCAAATTTGGGGTTGGTCAAAGTTTTCTATGATTTTGTATGAATTTTCTAAGGCTTTACTCTTCTTAGACCTAAAATCACTTTCATTACTACTTATTGGGCTCGCCCCATTAGATCTATAGCCCCTCTTGGCATGAAATAGCCACGACATGGGTGAACCAGGGTTATTTTCCCTGAATATCATGGAAACTAACTGCATGCCTCTGACCTGGTCGCCAACCCTTCCCTGACCACAATAACCACTAGATCTTGCTCCTACAGCACATGGGTCATCTCATACCTCTAGTAGGAGACAGGAGGGATGGGAGGCCTTTGAGCCAACCTTAGATGATGCTAGAACACACAATATTCCCCCCATTTATACCTGATTGTCCTGTCATTATCTTCCTTGCATCTTCTCAATTTTTATTGACCATTGCTTGCTCTGATTCTCCCCTTGCATGCTAATTAATTTTTGCAGCCACCTCTTACTACAAAAAAAATCAACCTATATAAATCTCCCTATATAAACCCTAAAACTAACAAAATTGATCTATATAAACCTCCCTACCTACTTCACCTTCACCCTGTGGACCCGTGTGGGACCTGAACTCTCTATTTTTCAACCTCTTTCATGAGTGTCATGTTTGGTCTAGTGACCAGCAGTTGTGGTGCCACCATTGCGCGCATTGGTTATTTGTGCCTGGAAGACAAGTCCCTATCCCTTGAACCTGGTCAAAGGTCAAGGGTTCATGCTCTATCTAACGACCACCTCTTTTCCTCCCATTCTCCCTTTTTAGGTAATTTCTTCTTCTCTGCTCATTATTCTTTTTAATTTCCCAAACTTATAAAATTAATAACTTCTAATTTCTAATTCTAAAAATTGTGTACCAATATTTCATTTTTATTAGAAAATATAAACAACATTTTGAAAATTATTTCAGACCCTGATTCAATATGATTCTCCTCTGATATCTACGATACTCAATCTTTTAAATGTCAAAATTAGGCAATGACTCAACTATAGTATTTAACCTCTAAAAAACCTAATTTGAAGTCTAATTACTATAATATGATACTCTAGGCCAAGTTGAAAAGGCTTGACTGGTGATGGGATAAAACCCATACTTTTTTTGACTATTTTCATTTCTAATCCCAATTATATGGTTTATGTACCCAAAAATGATACTGGTTCTTGATGGTGGGTGTAAAACCATAAATTGGTGATATTTTGTACATGAGGGTATCAAATCATGTGTTTTCCCTCATTTGACTTGAGAAACATGTCATGACTACCTTGACCCCCAGAATCATAATATCAAAAAGTTAGCACCTTTAATGATATATTAGGGATTAAGTGACCATTATTGTTAGATGTAGGTATCCATCAACTTTGACAATGATGATGTCAAAGCATAATGTTATCTTGAAAACTTGATAGATTGGAAACATTGGTCATTCATGAGATACCACATGTAAGAACGATAATCAGAATCTAGAAGTCCTGATCTGGTCCTTGTGACCCTATGTATTGATGACTAGAATACTAGTACATGTACACACATTATTGTGCCAGGATTTGACTTTGACCCACTAATGACTCCCAAGGATCTTATTACTATAAACTCTGGTGAAAGTACACTTATTATACTCCTTGACATATGTATGGGAGTGCTTGCTTGTATTGTATAAATTATTTTGCTTTTCTTGGCATATAGTAGTATTTGGATGAACTAATTGGCTTCCTATGATATTATCTTCTAATATTTTTTACTATAAACATATGAAATCTATTATACATTAATGGGAAGTTCAACATGCAAATAGACCCTCACCATTGGGTGTAGCCACATTTTAATGCATATGTACAAACAATCCCTCACCTTTTGGTGTAGATTAGGCCTAATGTACATTAATTCAGATAAATAGACACCAACATGTTCATGAAATGGATTTAATGTGGAGCTAAACATACCCTTATATTTTGGTGTTCACAGGGTTTAATACCTATATAATTGATAATAATGGCTATACAAATTGTATTTTGGAAAAGTTGTTATAAAATCAATGGTGTTTTCTTGAAAGATTTTATTTGGTTAAAGTTTTATTCTTCATTTATCTTATAGTTATAAAGATCCTATTTTATCCTGAAATTTCATTTGTTTTACCGAAATCTTACCTATGCATTTTCACTGACCACGTGTCATGCATTTCCCAGATCAGAAAAACATAACAGATTATAAAGAAATAAGGATCCCTCTATGGTTTGGTGACAAGGAACTTCTCCATGGAAGAATTTTTGTCATCATTGTAAGAGAGAATACTTGGTTGTGGTATCTAAAACACTTGTTAATATTCTAGAATTTCTAGCCTTGATTATAGTCATAATTTTAGAAGTTTCCTCGGCAGTTCCCTTGGTTCCTAAAGTTCTATTGTTTATTGTTTCAGAATCCATTAGGACCCTGAACTTGGTCATTCAACTGTCCTACTATGAATTGAGAGGCATTTTTATACTTGTAGGATTTTTGTATTGGAATTGTGGATGATCCATAGTCTGGTTGGGGTTGTTATATCCTTGGCCTTGGATGTTGTTAATGTAATTAAGATCTTTCATCCACCCTACTTCACATTATGATTGGGTGTTGTTCACTGTAATATTGTATAGGATTTGGAAACATCGAGTAGAATGACTTTGCCCTTGCAAGCTTCACAGAAGAGATTTTTTTATTTAACTTTTTGCTTCATATGTTGTGGTTGTCCTTTTCTCTCAAAAGCTTTGAAAGAGGATTCTAGTCTTTTTTTTGCAAAACAACAGAATTAATTACTTGCAAACAAATTACAGAGAGGAACCTCTGGCCTGAGCCACAGAGGTTTTAGGGTAAAGTCTACGGCCAAGGCGGTCTCCATTACATGTCTTACGACGGCATCGACAACTAAGGTAAACTTCCTAGGAAGATACTGGAAAACAAAAGAAGATAATTGGTCGTCAGACCATTGCCTGAAGAGGGGCTTCAGGCAGGGTGGCACCTCCTCCGTGTTCTGAAAGAAGGAGATGCCAGATTTGGAGTCGGAAAGGATGATCGGCCTCGAGAGACCTTTCGTCCGAAAAGTGTTTACAGCGTGAGAGATGGCTTGGATTTCCACCTTGACGGTGCTAGAAGCGTATCCAGGGAAGCCTACTCCACGAATGAGAGTTCTAGAGGTAGTAGTAATGTAGACTCCAGTGGCACAAAGGTGAGACGAACTATGGAAGGAGGCGTCAACAAAAGCAATGCAATCTCTGTTGTCGATATTAATAGATTGCGTAGTGTCAGGAGCTTGCTTGTAGATATGGTTGGGGAGACCAGCAATAACATCCGTGAGTTCCTTAACGAACTTGATTTGTACCTGTGGAGGTACAACTTTTTGGGAGTGAACGTAGTCGTTTCTGACCCGCCAAAGATGCCAACTTGCGACGACATGCAGAGGGTTTGAAGTGGCGGAGGAGATGATGCGCGGGGACCAGGCATCGACGTCCAGGTTGAAGAACATGCAGTCAACGTCGAGAGCTTTCCATACTACCTTACGGTAGGGGCAGTCACGAAGGCAATGTAGAAGCGTTTCCTCCTCGACATTGCACTGGGGGCACAGTTTCGACGTTTCCAAATGTCGCCTATTTTTCTCCACGTTTGTTAACAGAGCTTTGTGGAGGAGTAACCAGAGAAAAACCTTAATGCGGTTAGGGAGCTTAGCTTTCCATATAGACGACCAATTACCCAGACAGCTGATCTCCTTTTGACGCATAATCCAGTTGTAGGCGGAGGCAACAGTAAACCTGCCCAATGCGTCCTCTGTCCAAGCCCACCCATCAGGGCCAGCAAAAGGTGCAGGAGGAGGAATGCTCCTAATCCGGCCCCAGATATCAGTAGTAATATAGATTCTGATGAAGTCCCAGTCCCAAGAGCCGTCCAAAGAGATCATGGAGCTGGCGGTGAGGTCTGTGAGGCTGTTGGGGATGTTCAAGGTAGGATGCAAAGCCACTAGGCTTTTGTTGCTTAGCCATGCATCTGACCAGACATTGGTGCCAACTCCATTATTTACGAACTTACGACAGTTGGATTGCACATCTCCTAGAGAGGAACAGATGAAGGACTAGGCCGATGAGCAAGGTCCTTTTTTGATGGTCCCTTTAGGGCAATACTTGCTTCTCATGACTTGAACCCAAGGCTTCTCTGGGCAAGTCAAGAATGACCAGGTATTCTTCAGCATGAGGGAGGTATTTTGATCAGCATCATCTCTAATACCAAGGCCACCGTTGTTTTTACAAGAAGAGACTTTCTTCCAGGAAACCAGGGATAGTTTGCGCTGATCTCTAGGTCCCTGCCATATGAAACGCCTTATGTGTTGATTGATATCCTCACACACGCTGCGGGGAAGGCGCACTGATTGCATGGTGTAGGCGAGGATGGATTGTAGGGAGGACTTGGCAAGAGAGACATGCCCAGCAATCGAGAGGTGTCTTTGAGACCACCCATTCATTCTGGTCTTGATGGAGTCCACGATGGACGCGTGCGTAGTCCTGTTGATCCTCTTATGAAGGATGGGCACACCTAGATATCTGCCTAAATCGTCTGAGGTGGGAATGTTCAGCCACCGACTGATGTGATTCTGAGACGTTGTCGGGGTGTTGGAAGAGAAGAAGCACTTTGATTTGTGGGTCGAAACCTCCTGCCCAGAGACAGTAGAAAAATCATGTAGGATACAATTGATACACTTTTCTTGTTGGACAGAAGCTTCAGCGAACAAGATGATATCATCGGAGAACATGGCATGAGAGATAGGATACCCATTCTTATTCACAACCAGTGGCTTCCAGTCCCCTCGCTTCACAGCCGCGGCAATGGCTTGATGCAGCCATTGCATACAGAGAACAAAGATATAGGGGCTTAGGGGATCCCCTTGCCTCACACCTTTTGTAGCCTTGATAGGGGAAAGGGGGGAACCATTCCATAGGATAGAGGTGTGCCCTGACGTGATAATGCTCATAATTAATCAGATCAAAGAATTGGGAAGACCCACCCTATTGAGGGTGTCTCTAATGAAAAGCCAATTCATTTTGTCAAACGCCTTGGACAGGTCGATCTTCACCGCCATCCAATGCTTTCTGCCTTTCTGAATATGCATGGAATGGATAGCTTCTTGAACAAGCAAGATGTTGTCTGTGATCTTTCTCCCCGGTATGAAGCTGGACTGGGATTGGACGATCCAGCCATTTAGGTGAGGTTTAATTCTTTTGACAATCACTTTGGAGATCAATTTCAAGCAGGTGTTATTGAGAGAGATGGGTCTTAGGTCGCTACAGGATTCCACATTGTTGGTTTTGGGAATGAGGACCATATGGGATGAGGCGAGCTCATGGTGAATGGAAGCTGAAGCGAAAGCCTGGCGAACAGTTGAGGCCACAGAGGGGCCAACCGCAGACTAGTTGTTCTGGAGGAAGTCAGTGTGAACTCCATCAGGGCCAGCTGCCTTCATCGGAGACATCTTGAAGAGGACAACTTTAATTTCATCTATAGTAGGAAGTGCCACTATCTTGGAGAGAAGACTGCTGCTGATTCTAGGGAAGGTGCCCACATAAGTGGTGCTTTGTTGAGTGATATGCGAAGGAGATGCTAGTAGGTCATTGAAGTGCGACCAAATTAGGGATTTAAGGTCATCTTCATTGGTGACCCAGACCCCGCTGGAATTCTTGAGCTTGCTGACTAAGTTGTGTTGCCGCCTAGCTTTCACATAGGAATTGAAGAATTTCGTATTGTTATCTCCTAATTGGAACCAGTCAAAACGCGCCTTCTACCTCCAATCAGCCTCCTCACGCATGAGAATGATTTGAAGATGTTCCTGAAGGTCAATGCATCTAAGCTCATTAGCAACAGAAGGAGATGCGGGAAGAGATACCTACAGAGAGTCCAACTACTGGAGGATGCGGTTCTTCTGTTTGTGTTGGGAGCACATCTTCCTGTTTGCCCAACACAAGATTGCCGGTGAGAACTTCTTGAGTGCCTCTGAGTAGGGAAAAGAGGGGTCCCATAGAGAGGCAACTTGGGAGGGAAAGTCCGCGTGAAGCTGCCAGCTGGACTTAGTCCTGAAGCCGCCAACACGATGGGCATTGCCGAACCTACTGGTCACCAACAGGGCGTTGTGGTCAGAGATGAAACGAGGGAGGACAGATACAGTAGAGGCAGAATTAGCGTCCAACCATGCAACGTTAGCTAGAAGCCTATCTAGGCGCTCGAAGAGGTTGCCTCTATGGAAAGTGAACCATTGTCTGACAGCAGGAATCTCAGCTAGGCCAGTGTAAAGGAGGGTTTCGTTGAAGGCAGAGCTGGCTGCATGGTCGAAAAAATGACTCCCTTTTTTCACAGTGGCCGAGAGAATGGTATTGTAATCTCCTATGACAGCCCAATCGCCGGAGACTTCTTCAGAGATGTTGGACAGATGCTTCCATAGCAATTTTTGCACATACGGGTTTGGGATTCCATATACGAGAGTGACCAAGGAGCCATTAACTTGGCAATGTATGAATTTCCTGTGGTTCAGAAGAACGTCAATACAAGTGGTATTCTGGTCCCAAAGGATCCAAATACCACCTGAGAAGCCAATGGCATCGACCCTTTGAGAGGATGAGAACCCCGTTGATCTGATAATTTTGTCTGCCCATGCCCCACTGCATCGAGGTTCATCAATGGCAAAGAAGTTTAACTAAAATTTTCTTTTGAGATAACGAATGAACTGAATCTTCTTGTCAGAGAAAGTGCCCTGGATATTCCAGAAGGTGTGATTCATTTGGAAGGATGGATTAAACGGTGTTGTTCTTCCCAGTGATTGGGTCGGGGTCATCTTCATCAACGGGGACAATACTGCTGGGATCCTTATTTATGTCTTTGGGGGGTGAGGTGCTGAAAAGGTGACAAGCCTCAGTTGCCTTTTCGCTATTTGTGGCCTCACGCACCTTCCCTTTTTTACGAATTCTGTCGGGGCTGCTAGGCGTCGTCGTATTATAGACGATGCACCTATTCCTCAATAAGACTCCTCGTCTCCTTTCGCAGACACCACCTTCTGGCTCCGGAGATGCACTGAAGTTGTAGCTGAATTGGAAAGAGGGACCCTCATTGTTCTCCTGAACTCTCCCAGTGGAAGTATCATCACCGACGAGATGCACAACAATGTTTGAGGGGTGGGAGACCGTGGTGGTCTCCATGTTCTTGTTGGATGAGGTTGAATTGTTGACCCCGGAGGATTTCTTTCGGTTCCTTCTATTGGTCACGGTCTGCCATTCTTCAGTCGACTCCTCCCCAGGGCCGGTATGCGCGGAAGGAGGACTCTAGTCTTGGGGGGGGGCCTTTCTCAGATGAGTTGCGGGGTGGGTGCCTTTCAGGTTTCTTTGCGTGCATCACCGCAGAGAAAGGAACAACTGGGGCTGGAGGAGGATTTACAGAGGATGATGCAACGACTGTCTGAGGGCAACGTTCTTCTTCATGGCCTATGCGCCTGCAACAGATGCATAGGGTTGGAAGGTTCTCATATTCGATCTTGAAAATCTCTCTGTTGATGAAAATAGTAGGAAGAAGGGCTGTCGGGTATCGATCTCCGTAGCAATTCTTACAAATTTACCCCTATTGCCTTGCGCAGTGGTAGAGTCAATCTTTATCATTTTCCCTACTAGGTTCCCAATACCAGCAAGGAGATGTGTTTGATAGAGGTGAACAGGCAGGTCTGGGACTCTGATCCAGACTACCAGTTTACTAGGAATCAGATCTGAGGGGTGAAAGTGCGGAGACCATGTTTGAACAGAGAGATAGTTACCAAACAAGGTCTAGGGGCCGCCGGTCAGGATCTTCACGTAGTCCTCATTTGAGAAAAGTTGTACCACATAATAACCATTATCCATATCAATGATACGGAAGTAGTCATGCATACCCCAAAGGATGGATATGCGGTTAACCAAGGTTTGGAAACCGATATTCATGCCAATGGCCTTGATGATGATCGCATATTTCCATGGTTCTAGGAGGGGAGGAACAACTTCTTCATGGATGGAGATAGCTGGGATCGCTCCGCTGCGGTCTATGACTACGTCTGAAGGCTTTAGGAGATCTGGTGAGATGATCGGGTAGTCGTCGTACCTACTTGGGCCTTTAACGATATCCTTGTAGGATTTCTTTCCAGGTTTCACTTCCAGAACGTCGTCTCGAGGGACCACCGATTGCTCTAAGTCTTCCACCATGCAGACATCATCTTCTTGAACCTCGGGAGTTTCAACCCATGTTTTCCCATCAACGTCACAGTCGACTCCTTCTTTATCGCTGGTGGGATCATCTGGTGGAGGGCGGGCGTGGCCAAAGCCGCCCCGACCTCCTCTGCCTCCCGATCGCCCAGAGCCTTCGCCTCTCATAACCCTAGGTCTCGGTTAGGATTCCAGTCTTCTTGATCGAAGACCAACGTCTTCAAAGATTCCATTATGGATTTGAATTCTGAGTGGTATTTGGCATTCACCCCCTTGAGAAACACCTCCATGTCCTCTAATTGGGGAGTGATTAACCTCTCCTGACAACCTCACATGCATTGTTGAAGTTTTGGAGCATGAAATTTCCTCTAGATGAGGAATCCATGAACTACTTGGTGTCCCCATCAATGCCCCTATAGATACTCTCTATCAACTCAACATGTAGGATGTTGTGATGAGGGTGTCAGTGTAGGAGCTCTTGAATATTTTACAAGACATTATAAGAGTCTTTCCCAGGGCCAAAGAGAATCATGTGATCGGTCCCAGATTGGTGTGATAGATGGAGGGTAGTACTTCTCCAAGAACTTGGTATAAAACCCTTCCCAAGTTTTCATGTTTTTCTGTAGATGGTGTTTTACAAGTTTCTCACATTATTGGATAATGAGTGTTTGAAAGCTAGAGTTTGATAGTATCTTTTGACACTCTGGGATGCATGTGTACGATGCACAAATCCACTAACCATTAGGATGGTTTTAGAAATCCACACCTCTATTACCAATGATGGTGCTAATTTTCACCACTGTGACTCACTATGAGTGTATCTCAAACTATGAGACAGTGATAGTTGG
The DNA here is from genome assembly GCA_963693085.1 of Alisma plantago-aquatica. Lineage (NCBI taxonomy): Eukaryota > Viridiplantae > Streptophyta > Magnoliopsida > Alismatales > Alismataceae > Alisma > Alisma plantago-aquatica. The sequence continues at coordinate 267,763,984 of OY856409.1, read as the reverse complement.
AGGAACTACCACGTGATGTGCTTTTGTAGCCTTAGGGACAGAGAAGTACCTATTCTTATTTTAGCATTTAACTTCGAGATAGGTACTATCTATTTTTTTAATTTTCCTTCACTATGAAACTCTTATTTCTTGAATGAGAGCATCTCTATGGGATTCAAGATCTAGGTTAACCCCTCAGGCTATTGATGAATGCATATTCAACCTAGTTTTAGTTAAATATTCAATCTAGTTTTGCATTAGTTTCAATAATTTAGCTTTAAACTGGCTTGCTTTTAGGTTTTCTTAAATATATGGTAATTTATGAGGTTTTTATTCAAATTATTGGTTTTTATGAAAGGTTTGAACTTCAAGGCATGCTAGGAGTGTATGAGGTGGTGGTCCCTCTAACCAACTACATGCCTAAGAAACTTTTGATAAAATGGACAAGATTTTCATTTATTCGAGACTTCATCATACAAATAATTAGGCCACATTATTAGCTTCATCTCATTGGTTAGGATCTTTATTGGATATCTCTAATGACCCATGTTAATAGCCCCCTCACCCAAGGGGTGGGGTTGTCTTTAAATTGTGTTTTTGTTGACCTTGATCATTCAGAACTCATGTCAGTACACTTCTATGACCAACCCTCCAATGGGAATTATTGCTAAGATATTGATGACTCATATAATCCTTTGTAAGTCATCCTCTGACGGAACCCTTGTTTCACCCTCCAACAGATGAGAAAATCCAACTCTCAATGATAATCCTACATGCTCCTCCAATGGTTGGGAAAGCATCACCTCTAACGGAAGTCCTTCCCAATGACCACCCCACTCCTGACCTCTGATTCCTGACCTAGAACCAATGGCTAAGAAAACTCAACTACAATGTTGGTGGACCTTCGGTGGGTGACCTACAATCAATAGATAGGAAAAATGTCTACCCCCCCCTTTGGTGAAGGGAATATTAAAGGGTAACGACCCTTTGTCTACCTCCCATCATCAACCCTTCATTTCCATGGCGCTTGAAGCTGAAATGCAAAGTAGTTGGGGAGGGTTACAAACCCTAACCCCTCCTATAAAGTAGTTGAGGACTTGATTATGTAACAAAAAAGAGAGCATACGGTTGGTTACGTAGCATGATGTAGAAATAGATTCAGGCCATAAATTTTTAGGAGAATGATAGTGGAGAATAAGAGTTCGTGATACTACATTAAATGATGATTCTTCATTTTTTCTATACCATTTTTTGTGGTTTGTAAGAGAAGGATGTCTAATGAATGGTACCCTGAGATTTTCAAAGATGATCGACATATTTATGCATCAACTCTAAGACATTATAGTTCATTAGATTTTGATAGAAGTTTTGAATTGGGTTAGGATGTCAGTAAAAAAGATGGTGATAGTTTGTAAAATGGTACTATGATCCTTTAGTAAAACCAACCAAGTTTCTTGGAATAATCATCAATAAAGGTCATAAAATAGTGATATACAAACAAGCTAGAAATAGAACATGGATCCCAAATATCAGCATGAACAATGTCAAACAGATGTTTAGAACTAATTTCTTGCTTCTTATGAAAAACAACCTGAGTTTGTTTTCCAAACTGGCATGATTCACACAAGAATTGTTTCTCAAAAATACTTTTAAATAAACAATAGAGTTTAGCAGTAGAAGGATGTCCTAGATGATAGTGCCATTGTAGACTAGTCATGAAGCAAATAGTAGAGAAGCAGGAAATTGTGGCACATCTAGGTGGTATAGTCCATTTGGTCCCTCATGACCTGAACCAATCCTCTTCCTTGTACAGAGATACTAAAAACATGCAACCCTCAGTCAAAAGTAATAAAAAACTAAAAATTATTAACAGTTTTACTGATAAATAGTAGATTATGAGGAAAACATGGAACATATAAGATATATGTTAAGGGTAGGTTTTTAGATAGAGATATACTTCCAACGCCATGGACAACAGTCTGAGTCCCATCCACAACAATCACATGAAGAACTTTTGTAGTCTTAAATAAGGTAGTGGAAAGTTTCTAACAACCCAAAATATGGTTAGATGCACTAGAGTAAATGACCCATTTATTTTTACATGTAGTAGCAGGAAATGCAAGTAAGGTAGAGCAACCTCCTTCTATAGAAATTGTTGGTGAGGAGAGACACACTTGTAAGAGTTTTTCAAACTCTAAGCAATTCAAATAAATTGTAGGTTGAATAGAGCTTGACGCTATTGCAATTGAGTCTTCACAAACATCAGTGGAAACCTAATTCACCTAGGCAGGTTTACCATGCTTTTTCCAACAACGATCCTCATCATGGTTCGTGCATCCACAGAAGTTGTAGAAGCGATTGGTAGGAGGTGGCTAAGGTTGACCTCGTCTAGGGCTAGAAGGAGGACCTCTTCTAGGAGCACATCCACTATGGTATCGAATACGACCATGTCCATGTCCTTGACCAGAATCAGGGAAGTGAACCACAAGGATCAAGTGATCACAAGAAATAGCAAGCAGAGAGGCCATAGAAGGATGGTGTTGAACACACTTGAGAACATTCTTGAGTGTAGGTAAGGGATCACTATTTAAGATTTGGTCTACCACACCTACAAAGGATTGAGGCAAACAAGTCAAAAATTGGACAAGTTGAAGTTCATCTTATTGTCATTGAACTTCTATGATATCAACAGTGAGTCGATTGTATACTTCAAATTCATTCCAAAGTGTCAAACACTACTTGTATAATCTTCTACACATTCTTCGGTGGAATACTCCATTTTAGCCAAGTTTTTTAAGATCTCGAAGTCCTTCTTTGGGTTTTTTATGCGAGTACACATGAGATAGTTGATCCCACATGGGTTTGGCATTTTACAGGAAAAGAGGAGATTGGTTGATCTTTGGTTCAACATTATACCATCAACATCATGACACCATAATCATCTTTGGACCATTGGTCATAGGCCTATTTGGCTTACTCATCCTCCAAGACATCAAGAGGATCCTTAGCAGCAGAAGAGATATGAGAGTAACATCCTTGGGCCATGACATAGAGTTGGAATGATGTTGCCCAAAGATGGTAATTTGATCCATCAAGTTTCACAGTTGTAACATACAAGGTCTGTGAAGGATCCATAGTCATCATGGCATCCAGAGAGATGGTAGTCACAAACATGCAGTAGAAGTGGTACAAAAGGGTAGATATGGATGATGAAATTTGAGAAACTCACAATGGAGCAACAATAATAGAATAAGAGTAGTAGAAAGATTGTAATAAAAGAGCATATCTAAACAACTATATAGTGACAGAGGAAGTAGTAGCTAGATCCAAATAGATCCAAGGAACCGACATAGGGGTAGAAGATAGCTGCAGTAGATATGGATCAACAGATCTAAGAAACCCACATAGGGGCAGTAAATAGCAGCAATAGAAGAGCTGGATCAATAGATCCAAAAACTTGCATTGGGAAAGAAGATAGCAATAGCAAATCTTGATTTATAGATCCAAGAAACTCGCATAGGGGTAGTAGATAGCTACAACACATATGTATCAACAAATCTGAGAAACCCACATAGGGGTAGTAGAGATAAGAAAATACCTACACCTCCACAGAGTGAGATTCACTCCACCATGTGGCCTAGGCATGAAAAGAGGTGAGACCTTTTAGGGTTTCAATGTTCTATTCTGGGACTCATTGGAAGAGTAAATGATGGAATGTAGGTCGATGGGTTACTGGTCGATGGTGTGGAGGTCAATGGGGGGTAGAGGTTGACAGATGGTGGTCGGTGGGTGGTGGTCAATGGTTGGTGGTTGATGGGAGGTGGTCAATTAGTGGAATATGAATGGTTGATTGGTGGGTGGAGGTCGATGGTTGGTGGTCAATGAATGGTGGTCAATGGGTGGTGGTTGATGGATGGAAGATGAAGGGTTGATCGGTGGGTGGAGGTTGATGGGTGGTCGATTGGTTATGGTTGATGGGTGGTGGTCTATGGGTGGTGTTCGATGGGTGGTGGTCGGTGGGTGATGGTCGATGGGTGGTGGTCGATGGGAGGAGGTGGTGGTGATGAAGGTGATGGAGTGAGAGAGTGACTAGGTGGTGGGAATGGTGGAGATCGTGGAAAAGGCAGAGATAGTGAGGGGATCTTTGGTAGGAGTTGGGGTGGGTCGATGGGGTGGTTTAGGGAGGATCAAACATGTCTGATACCATATAAAATGGGACGAACTTTATTTGATGTATTGAAAAGTTACAATGCACTCTCTTTTATAGCACAAGAGAGTAAGGGATAACCCGAACAAAGAAATATGGGATAAAAGAAAAGCTATAGATAAGACAAGTCCTAATCATATAAAAAAACACACAACACACGATAATGCATAAAGCATATATACTAATACTCCCCCTCAAGCTGGAGCATAAATGTCAGTCATTCCCATCTTGTCCACTAGTGTAGCAAAGCAAGGCTTGGGATGTATCTTGGTAAAGATATGAACAACATGGTCTATTGTCCAAAGATAAGGAGTACAAATATGTCAAGAAAGAACTGCTTATCAGACAAAGTGACAATCCACTTTGATTTGCTTTGCATGCTCATGGAAAGTGGGATCACTAGAAATAAAGGTGGAAGCTTTATTGTCACATTGCATAGAAACATGATAGAAATATCAAATTCCTTGAGGAATCCTTGGACCCACATTAGTTCACAAGCAGTGTGAGCCATAGCCCTAGATTCTGCTTCAACATTTGACTAGGCAACCATAGTTTGCTTATTACTATGCCATGTAACTATGTTCCCACCAATAAAGGAACAATATACTGAAGTAGATTTTTAGTCACAGTGGCTACCGACATAATTAAAGTCAGAATACCCAGTAAGTTTGTAGTGCCCATGTCTGTGATATAATAAACCTTTTCTTGGAGAAGATTTTAGATATTTAAGAATGTGACACACAACATCCCAACGACATTGTTGAATTTTTTCCAGATACCTACTGACAAGTCTGAAAGCAACACTAATATCAACTCTAGTCACAGTGAGATATATAAGCTTACCAACCATTCATCTGTATTGATGGTTAACAGGGTATGGAGGTGAAGATTTATCATCCCAATTGGTATTGGGATACAAAGGAGTACTAGTAGGTTTAGACCCAAGCATACTTGCTTATATAAGAAGGTACATCACATATTTGCGTTGTGCAAGGCATATTCTATAAGGTGATCTGGAAACTTCAATTTCTAAGAAGTATTTATGTCTACCCAAATCTTTATAAAAATGTTGTTTGGGATATCATTTGATAGCTGGAATACCATAAGAATCATCACCTGAAAAAATGATATCGTTCACATAAACAATAAGCACCGCAAGTCTAGAGATGGTTTTTTAATAAAACCAGAATGATCAAAATGTGAACGCTAAAATTGAAATTTGAGAAATATCTAGCTTAGTTTATCAAACCACTCCTGTGCGCCTTGTTTTAGGGCATATATCTCCTTCTTGAGTCCTTAGACTTTGGAATTGTCCCCCTGGCTAACAAAAATAGGTGGCTGCTACATGTAAACTTATTCACGTAGGTCACAATACAGGAAGGCATTTTGACATCAAATTGATAAAGATTCCAATGTTAATTGACAACTACAAAGATAAGTACTCTCACATAGTTGAGGTGGGACACAAGAGAGGAAGTTTCAAAGCAGTCCATTCCATTAGTCTGAGTGTATCCTTGTACTACCAGGTGATCCTTCATTCATTCAACAAAACCATCTTATTGATATTTAATAGTAAAGATCCAAAGACATCCAACCATTGGTCAGTTTTCAACATGATCAACAAGATCCCGGTCTTGCTATCTCACAGTACAGACATTTTAGGTTGCATAGATTGACTCTAGGAAGGATGTTGAAGAGCATGTATAGCATTCTTTACCAAAATATTACCAGAAAGAGCAGTAGTAAAACAAGCAAAGCTAGAACCAAGATTACTGGCAATGAAGAAATTACTAATTGGATGTTGAGTATAGGAGTGAACACCTTTCCATAGGCTGATAGGAAGATGTAGGTCACAAAATGCCTTGGAGGTGTTGTGACCTACTGATGAGGGAGGAATTGGTTCTTGAGGAGCTAGAGGGAGATCTATAACCATGGGTCTTCTCATGGACACCTCTTTGGTTTCATCAGTGTTATCATGTTCTACTACCGTAGGCAGAGGAGTAGGAACCATTAGAACACTAGATAAAGAAGACCCTTCATCATAGTAGTATGATGTGTCTTCAAAGAACACAACATCTGCACTCACAAACCATTTTTCATTTACAAGATCATAACACATATATCCTTTTTGAGTTTTGGAATGTCCCAGAAAGACACACTTAATGGAGCAGGGATCAAGTTTTGAAATCACAGGGCATAAATTCTTAACAAAATAGGTGCTGCCAAAGATGCGCGATGGAACACAAAACAAAGGTGCATATGTGTCAAGAAGAGAAATAGGGACTTGATTATGTAGCATAGAATAAAGCATATAATTGATTAAGTTGAAAGCTATAGAAACAACTTTAGGACAGAAATGTTTAGGAACATGATAGTGTAAAAGAAGAGTTCATGCTACATCAAGTAAATGACGATTCTTCCTTTCTTCTGCACCATTTTGTTGTGGTGTATAAGAGTGGGCAGTCTGATGAATGGTACCCCAGAATTTACAAAGATGATTGATAGTTTTCTGCATGAACTTTAATGAATTATCAGTTCACAATATTTTAACAATAGTTTTGAATTCGGTTTGGATCTCAATAAAAAGGGTGTTGATAGTTTGCAAAACAATACTACGATTCTTTAGTAAAACCAACCAAGTTGTAAAACCAACCAAGTTGTCATGGAATAATCATGAATAAAGGTCATAAAATAGCAGTATACTGACAAGCTAGAAACAAAACATGGACCTGAAATATCAGCATGCACAATTTCAAATTGATGTTTAGAACTAATTTCTTCCTCCTTATGAAAAAAACCCAAGTTTGTTTTCCAAACTGGCATGATTCACAAAAATATTGTTTCTTTGAAATACATGGAAATAAACAATAGAGTTTAGTAGCAGAAGGATGCCCCAGATGATAGTGTCATTGTACACTAGCCACGAAAGTAGATAGAAGATCAACAATAGATTGTGGCACATCTAGGTAGTACAGTCCATATGGTCCCTCATGGACCGAACCAATGCTCTTCTTCATACGGAGTTCATGAAACATGCAACCCTCATGGACAAAGTAATCGAGCACAGGAAGTTCTTAGTAGTTTGACTGATAGATAGTAGATTAAAAGGAAAGCATGGAACATATAAGACATATGTTACATGTAGGTTTTTATAAAAAGATATAGTTCCAATGCCATGGACAGCAAACTGAGTCCCATCCACCATAGTAGTACCAAGAGATGCAAGTATGACAGATGAACCTCCTTCTATAGTAGTTTTGCAAACTCCAAGCGAATCCACTCAACCGTAGGTTGAGTAGATCTTGATGCAGTAACAGTTGATTCTTAAAAAACACTAGAGGATATCTGATTCACAGAGGCAGTTTTACCATGCTTGTTCCAACAATGGTCCTCATCATGGTTTGTAAATCCACAAAAGTTGCAGAAGGGATTGACATGAGATGGCCGAGGTTGACCCTGTCCAGGTCTATAAGGAGGACCTCTTTCATAGTGTCGACCATGACCATGTCCACGTCCTTGACCACAATTGGGGGAGAGAACCATAAGATTGAGTGATTAGAAGAAACAGTAGGCAGAGAGGCCATAGAAGGAAAGTGTTGAAAATGCTTGAGAACATTCCTGAGTGTAGGTAAGGGATCACTAGATAAGATTTAGTCGACCATGCATGCAAAGGATTCAGGCAAAATCAGATAAAAATTTGACAAGTTGAAGTTTGTCACGTTTCCATTGAACTACTTTGATATCAACAGTGAGTGGGTGATATACCTCAAGTTCAGTCTAAAGTGTTGAACAACGGTTATAATAATCTTCTACATAGCCATCAGTGGAATACTCCATTTTAGCCAAGTTTTTGAAGGTCTTGAAGACCTTCTTTGGGTTTTCTTGGTGTGAGTACACATGGGACAGTTGATCCTGTATGGCTTTGGCATTTTGCAGGCGAAGAAGAGACTGGCTGATATTTGGTTCAACATTGTTCACCACCCATGTAATGTCACCATAATCATCTTTAGACCATTTATTGTAGGCCTATTTGGCTTTGTCATCCCCCGAGATAATAGGAGGATCCTTAGAAGTAGAAGATATATGAGAGTAACATCCTTAGACCATGAGATAGAGTTAAAATGATGCCACCCAAAGATGGTAATTTGATCCATCAAGTTTCTCATTATTACATACAAGTTATGTGAAGGATTTGTAGTCATTGTGGAAGCTAGAGAGATGATGATCACAAAGATGTAGTAGAAGTGGTACAAAAGGGCAGATCTAGATGATGATATTTGCGAAACTCACAGTAAAGCAGCAACTACAGAATAAGAGCAACAGAAAGTTAGAAAAAAGAAGAGCATATCTAAACAACCTGCATAGGAGCAGAGGAAGTAGTATCCAATCCAAATATATCCAAGGAACCCGCATAGGGGAAGAAGATAGCATCAATAGATCTGGATCAATAGATTTGAGAAATCCGTGTAGGGTAAGTAAATACCAACAACATAAGAGTTGGATCAATAAATCCAAAAACCTACATTGGGGAAGCAGATAAAAGAAGAAGTAGATCTTGATGAACAGGTCCAAGAAAACCACATAGGAGAAGTAAATAGTAGTAGCATATCTACAGATCATAGAAACCCACTTACAGATAGTAGAGATAGGAAAAGACCTATGTTGCCATGGTGTGAGATTCACTCAACCATGTAGCATGGGTAGGAAAGAGGTGAGACCTTTTAGGGTTTCAATATGCTATTTTGGGACAAACTTGAAGTGTAAATCATGGAATGTAGGTCGATGGGGTGAAGGTCAATGGGTTATAGGTAGATGGTGTGGAGGCCAATGGGGGTAGAGGTCGACAGATGGTGGTCAGAGGGTGGTGGTTGGTGGGTGGTGGTCAGTGGTTGGTGATCAATGGGTGGTGGTCGATGGGTGGAAGATGAAGGATTGATCGATGGGTGGAGGTCGGTGGGCGGTGGTTGATAGGTGGTGGTCGTGGGTGGTGGTTGATGGATGGAAGATGAAGGGTTGATCGGTGGGTGGAAGTTGATGGGTGGTCAATTGTTGTGGTTGATGGATGGTGGTCAGTGGGTGGTGTTCAATGGGTGGTGGTTGACGGGTGGTGTTTGATGGGTGGTAGTCAATGGCTGGTGGTCAATGGGTGGTGGTCGGTGGGTGGTAGTCGATGGGTGGTCGTCGATGGGTGGTACTCAATGGGTGGTGGTCGATGAGGTGGTGGTCAATGGGAGTAGGGTGGTGATGATGAAGGTGATGGAGGGAGAGGGTGACTAGGTGGTGGGAATGGTGGGGATGGTGGAAAAGGTGGAGGTAGTGGGGTGGTCTATGGTAGGAGGAGGGGTGGGTTGATGGGGTGGTTTAGGGTGGATCAAACACGTCTAATACCATATAGAATGGAAAACCTTTATTTGATTTTTTTTGAAAAAGTTACAATGCACTCTCTTTTATAGCACGAGAGAGTAAGGGAGAACCAGAACTAGGAAATATGGGATAAAACAAAAGCTAAAGACAAGACAAGTCTTAAGCACATAACAAAACACACAACACAATTTAACAAAACACACATATAGGATAGTGCATAAAGCATATATGCTAATATGAAAAGAGATAAAACTATTTTATATATAGGAAGAAAATAAACTCTAGTATTTGTGAATAAATATCAATCGAAAAAGAAAAATCCTATTTTTTAAAACAATTTGGTTCGTAGTATATTTCTTTGTCTACGATGACAACTCCAAAATTCAATGCGAGATTTATCACACAAAAAATATATAAGATTAATTAATCCTATATTTTAATGCTTTCCCAAGTGCATTATTGCTCCCCTATAAGCGGATGACTCAATTGAAATATACCTAAAAGGGACAAACCCAAAGGACAACTAATTTAAGAAATTTCCTACAAATTGGTTGCTAAGAATAATATTTTGAAATAATTATTGAGAGAGTTGATTAACTAAGACTGAAGTAATGATGATAAATAATGATAATGATTGAAAAGAGGTTTGATAAAAATATGTAAAAGGAATTGGGACATTATAATTTCACTACAATCACTTGTGTACTTATTCTAACTATTAAACCTCAGCAAATATTATTAATTGACTAGGACCATCTGAATTTGTCTCCTTTTAGAACATGGGTTTGTTGACCTAACAATTATAGACTATACATATTTTGATGATGACTCAACCATTCCATTCATATGTATCTAATATGTCTTTTTGAGATTAATTGTAGGTAATAGGTATATGAAAAGGATCAATTTAATCAAGCCCTAGCTTGATTGAGTTCAAGTCAAAAGCAATGCTAAAGCACATTTGTGGAAATAGCCCTAAATGACTTATAACAATTTTTGTAATCATTTTAATTGATGTTATGACTTGTAACTAAGATGACAAAAATTAGGAGCACTTAATTTGAACTTTTAACCACTTTAATGACATTTTCCAAAATGCATCACATGTTGTTTGATCAGCCCAGTTTCCTTCCCAAAAACATGACTGACGCCTAGGATGGGTTTTGGAAATGTTTATGTTCAATCGAGTTTGCCTCAGGATAAACTTGACTGACACCTTGCACTGGTAAACTGATTTATGCCATCAGTCAAGCTTCATCCAGGAGAAACTCAATCGACAATTCAAAATTAGCTTGTCGCATAGTACTATCAACCAGGTTACCTTTATGGAAACTCGACCGACTACACTATATGGAATGTGCAAAAAAAAGTGATTCTAGTTGTTGGAGTGTTGCAAACATAATAAATTGATCTATTTTTAACACCCCAAATGACTAGAAATTGTTCCAAAGTGCTTCTAGTGTCAAGTGGACATCCCCAACTATAAATAGGACCCCTTGGACTTCATTCCACATTTTCTCCTTCATGATATTCAAGCTCCTAGAGTTGAGTGCATTTTGTCCACTAGATCCCCTTTCTCTCTCTTTCTTACAAATCCAAACGTTCATATGAGTAAGATAGGCTATGTGTGAGAGAGCTATTCATAATCTTGTGAAGCTCTCAATTTTCTCTTTCCCCACCCCCTTTCTTCAAGCTATTTTGGTGAAAGCTTCTCTAAGTTGAAGGAGAGGGTGAAGGATGAAGATCCTTGAGAAGAGTGGGTAATTCCTTCTAGGAGGATGACTTATTGCAAGAAGGGGAGCTTGTTGATGAAGGTGTCCAACTCCTTGCAAAAGTGGTTAAGCCCTTGTCGATATTGAAGACTCTTGCTCGAAGGATAGGTAAGACCTTGTATGGTTTATTGGGTCCTTTTGATCCTTAGAAAGGAAGGCTAGGTATCCTTTCCCTACAAAGGAAGGTCTTATTGTATGTCTTATAATGGAATATAAGTATGCAATTGTTGCAAAATGCAAGGATATGACCTATGTAGGTAGTTGAATGACTTTCTCCTAGATTGGAGATTGAAACCAATTAACATATCTTGTTCTTATGCTTGTTCTATATCTCTCATCCTTCATATGTATGCTTAGTTGCATATTAAATTCCATATTTGCAATCCTACTTCTTGAAGTAATTTGAAGGTCTAATCAATTTTGTTTAAGTGCTTTTTAGCTCTATTTACCCTCCCTCTAGAGCCCTTTGATCCAACAAGGTTGGCATAAGAATTGAATTTCCCATGGGCTCGAGGTCTCATAACTCATTGATCATCACTCAATAATACTATAGAACTCATTATGTGATCTCATAGGAATTCGGCTCATTCATTACAATATCTAATCATATATTTTGATATTTCTATGTTTAGGATTATATATAACATGCAATTCTAATGATAAATTTGAAGAGAGAAATAAATTCAATGATGACGCAGGTTTACCGTGTGCAGAAACACAAGTGAACGCGTCGAAGTAATGTAGGCCTTGTGAGGCCCAAGTCGAACTCAGGGATACGTGAAATTGTCAGAGACTCTTACTAACTGCTCACGATCAGCTAGACCGATTAAATAATTGAGAGTTGTTGTTAAAATTAAAAGAGAATAAAAATAAAAACAAAACAAAGTGATCGATTAAATGTTTAGTTTAATCAATTCAAAATGAGATCTTTCGAATTGCGGTTTCACCGCGGTTTTTTTAATTGTATTAAATTCTATTCAGTCATCCAAACTTATCTCTCTATCTGGGTAGTGGCCTGAAATCAGAATTGCCCACTGTCGTAGTACAATTCATTACCTATGTTTAGGTCGGTTCCACCGTCATAGTAACCTATACCCTAACTAGGTGCATTAAACACGATCTCTCAGTATCCACCATTAACCTTACACCACCTTGTTCAAGGGATTTGTCAATTAATGTAAATTCCGTCTCTTTTCAACTATTAATTCTTCTTTCAAAGCAATTAAGGGCATTAGATTATTATTATGGGGATCAAGCATAACAATATATTGGAGAAAATGAAATTATACCACAGATTTAAGAGATAAGATATGAATTACTATGATAAAATCATCATACAATGAATTCCCGGGCTACTCCCGGTCCTAAAGACAAAGGGAATTAGCCCCACATGTTCCTCTCAAAGCAAAATGTAGTAGAGAAAAGGGGAAACATGAGAAAAATGTGATTGATTGGTGAAACCCCTGAACGGAGAAGATCCAATCACTCCTTGGCGTAGAATCCGCGTTCTCCCACCTTTCGGTGGTAGAAATCGTCTTCTTCAGCGTCCGGATCGGTTGGGGCGTGCTCTCATGCTTCGTTCTTCTCTCTTTCCTCTCCGAGATGCGTGCAGCAACTAATGACGTCCTTCTACCCCCTGGGGCGACGTCATTAGGTATATTTCCCGAATTAGGTTGTCAACTAATCACAACCGTCCGATTAAGATCAATCTGAAACAAACTCATATCTGACGACGTCGATACCATCGACGCGAGTCGATAGTATCGACGCTGCACTGTATCGGCTGGTCTTCCTTTCTTTTCTTCTATCGCGACTGATGCTAGCTCGATACCATCGACGCAAGTCGATGGTATCGACTCTTTAGGCGTCACTTTTGACCTTTTACCGTCGTTGTAGCTCCACTTGTCGATGGTATCGACATTCATCGATAGTATCGACTGTCTTCTCGCCAGCAACCTGAAGGTATCTCGATACCATCGACTCTCCTGTCGATAGTATCGACTCTGTTCTGGTCTTTGCGGCTGGCAACCTGTGGTCAGGTCGATGGTATCGACCACCGTCGATGGTATCGACGGTAGCAAATACTTGTTTTTCATAAAATTAACATACGAAACCACATAAGTTCACACAAAATATATTCTTTTGATAATTAATACTCAAAATGCTTAAATAAAGGGAATTTGACATAAAGAAGTAGCATAGACCAAAATGAATGAATTATGCAACATTAACCATGAAAATGACTAATAAATGCATACAACACATATCAAACAAGTCTATAAATGTGACTCAAAATCATCGCATCAAACTCCCCTAAGCTTGAACATTGCTCGCCCCTGAGCATCTAACCCTTAGAATAGAATTGCCAAAGTCAACTAAAGAACACAACATCACAACAAACATCTCATATGACTCCCATTGGACATTCACATACCGGCCCTCGCTAACCACAGAATGATAATTACCCTAAAAGCGACAATAATCATCCATAAAAGATATTGACCTCAAAACTGATGAACACCATCACATAAGGCAGTTAACATAATAAAATTCGCCGGTCCAGGCTTAGTGCATCTTGTGATCTCCTATACTACGTTGCTCGCCCTAACTACCATCTACATGGAAGTAGTTCTCCTGATATTCATTAGTGAGGAGAAATTCACGGTGACCTACCAATCCGAGCAACGGGTGGATGAAATGGGTGGCTCATGGAAGAAGTGGAAGCACTGTACGATCTCAACATGCATAAAACAAAAATGCCCTAATTGATGCAAATGCACATGAAAAATGCCCTAATGCCTAAGATTGGGTGGAATGATGCATGCACTAACAATCCGTCTCAAAACGAAATGGATATCTAATTAAGCTACATCATGTACTCACGCATCTTAAAATGTAGGTGAGATTATGTTCCTTTCTCCTTCTTAGTCTAGTTGCTTCAAAAATAACTTTTTTTCTCCTTTTTTTTCAATTTCAGATTTTTTTTCAGATTTTTCCTTTTTTTTTTCAAACCCTTATATCCATAATTGTCAATGAATACTCATTGGGCTTATTTTTTTTCTGCATAACTCGAAGATTTGCACTCTTTAAAAGATATTGAACAATTTAATTCACCATTAACGAACAAATGAGGTACATGATATACTCTATTCATAAAAGTTATGAATGCCGCTAAATGACATGCACCTAAAGGTAATGTGCATGTAAACCTATTCTATTTTTTTTTTTCATTTTTCATGCAAAACAAATGAAGGTGATTGCAATGCAAGTCCTATCTAAATGCCATGAAATCAAAAAGAGTTAAAACTGTACTTTGCTTCCAAATCTTGGTGGATTGTGCAAAACAATGAGGTGGAAAGATCACAAGATTAGTTGACTGAATCTTTGAAAAATATCATGTGTCCCTCCCGACTGACCTGTGTAGCAGTTAAAAGGTTTCTCTCTCTTACTTCAAATTAAAGTCTCATTATCATTTGGTTAGTTTAGGCTCAAACAACCAATTCCGTCCACTTTCATGAATCCTTAGGAATATACAGTTGTGATTTTCTATTTTAAAGTTGACAAAACAAATCATTTTCAAAGTTAAGTGATCAAGGTTAAACAACACTCAAGCTTGCGAACACTCAAAAAATTTTTAGTTTCCCTCAATTCCCCATGCACATGCAACTGAGATGACTCAAGATTAATGACATCCACGATTACACTAGATAGAATGTGGATCCTACAAACAAACTAAAATTGCAAGAAACAAATGACAAGAAACAAAAGCAATAAAACTAAAAACAAAGAAAATAAAAGATAGAGATGTTCCAACACCCTCCCCTAAGCTTGAATTCGACTATGGCCCCATAGTCAAAAACAAACTTTAAGGTTGGAACAGTGATACCGCTTTTAATCTTCAGGTGGAGGCGGGTACTGTGAAGTCGTAGGGTCCCAAGAAGGATACTCCCCGTGGAAGCTTGGATCAAACTGGGCCCTAGGTGGAGGTTGTGGATAGCCTCCAAAGTAGTTTTGACTCCAATAGTGGTCGTAAAAGGGCTCCTGTTGCATCTCCATCCGTTGCAACCGATCATGAATTTGTTGTTGGTTGTCGAGGAGAAGACACTTGTTCTCAAACATTGCCCTTTGATTGTCCAGTAACAGGTTTGTAGTGTCTTGAATACTGGTGTACATCGCCATGTGATGATGCTGCATCTGCTATATGTCTTGCAGCATAGTATACATGCCCTGCATAGAATAGACATCCTCGCTTGGCTGCGAGGGCGGTGGTGGTGGTGGAGGCTGTGAAGATGAAGATGCACCCAGATGCATGCGAGGACGCTTCCGTGGTGCCACTTGTGCCCGAAGAGGTGTGAAAGCTTCCTCCTCCTCTTCAGCCTCATCATCATTGTTATCATCGTCATCATTGCTGCCGTCTTCATCGGAGTCCGCAATGGCTATGATAGGCCATCTGAAATGTTGCGCCCCTTCGATATTGAAGACTGGATCAGGAAGCAAGCACTCCTGGTAAGCATGGTTGACGGGGCAGTGTGCATACGCCAAACCATCTCGAAGAAGTAGGAGGTTGGAGCGGTGCAGATGTTGCAAGTTCACCTTGCTCCTGTTGGAGAGAGGGGTCAAGGATGAGAAGTTCAGCCCGAGGTAGTGCGCCAGCTTGGTGATAAACCCGCCAAAGTGAATCAGAGCTTTCTTTGTACTCCTCTTCACTGCCAAGACCCACTGCAAAAAGAAGGCACCCCAATTGCATTCTTGACACTTCAGGAGCTTATACAAAAAGAATAAATCTGTCTCCTGAAACTTGCTAAAGGCCAAATCACCCCGAGCAAACAATGTCGAACTGAGCATTCGGTGCAGTATCTGGACGAAAGAGTGCTCAAAATCAGCCACCGCAACATTATGGTAGCTAACGAACTTGCCCGACGACACCATAACAAGCTCGACGAAGATCACGTCGTAGTCGACGCAGCTATCTGGTCGCCGGTAGTCATTAGGCGAATGATTCCAGTTGAAGATCTTGTTGAACTACCAGAGTGTAAGGGTGTAGTCGATGTTGTACAGCCGGAAAGATACCCAGCCCTTGATCCACTCGCGGTCTGTGGCTATGACGTCGTTGGGAACGACACAGATGTCCAGTGACGCCATAAACTCGGCCACCAACTCCTTGTACATCGGCCAGTCGCCAAAAAACGGCTGGCGATCTGCATGAAACTGCAGCTCGTCAGGCCTTCTACTCGTGTGTCGGGCCTGCCCCTTCAGAACATAGTCAAGGTTGGCCTCGAACCCCAAGTTGTAGATAGTTTCCCGTTCAACATAACAGGTAGGCTCGATCTTCCTCTTCAAGATCTCTTCGTAGATCTTCTTGATCTCCGCGGATGGATGAATCAGCCGCGGGCGTGAGATTGACGCAGTCGGAGGTGGCACGAACTCTGGGATGTCCACCGGATTGGTGCGTGAAGACGATGCACCAGCACCATGCACCATGATGTCGATAGAAGGAGGAATCGAAAGGGAGCTCGGTGAAGATCGGAGAAGCGAATCTCTGCTCGATGAAGAACTAGCTTGGTGTTGCTCGTCGTCGAGCTTGGACAAATCTGGAACACGCTCGGCACAAGTGGAGGAAGATTGCACTAAAGGTGTGATGTCATCTGACGCAACTACTCCTTATATATAGCTATGGCCGGCGCTACTGTCCGCCCGTCGATACCATCGACGCGAGTCGATGGTATCGACTCGAGTAGCACGATCCATACCTCCGCGAGTATCGACGGTTGTCGATGGCTGGATCTGCGGGTCCCAGATTGCTAACGCGTCGATACTATCAACGTGGGTCGATGGTATCGACCCGTCCCCCGGATCGACTTTCTTGTTGCTGCGATCGCCTTTGATCTCTCCTCACGGATCGTTGATGTGGCACGTCGATACTATCGACGCGAGCCGATAGTATCGACTCTCCGATTAGGGCAAACCCTCGCGAGGCCCGGCCGCTGCCTGCTGTGTGTGAATGTGTCGATACCATCGACATGCCCGTCGATGGTATCGACTTTACTGAGATGATTCGTTCTGAAAATCTCCAGAGATCTCGATGGTATCAACTGGCATGTCGATACTATCGACTTGGACTCCAAAATCAACCTGTAGGTGTGTCGACACTATCGACGAGGCCGTCGATAGTATTGACGCAGTGCGATTCTTGTAGTCGCCAACCTGTACCTCGGTCGATACCATCGACACAAGGGTTGATGGTATCGACTCTGCCTCAGCCCTGCACATGTAGCAAACGATCACGATATCTTTTTTACACTAAAAACTAAGTTAAAACAAAACAAAGTACGAATGTATAGGAACTAAACTAAAGTACCAATGGTTGGGTTGCCTCCCAACAAGCGCCCTTATTTAACGTCTTAGGCTAGACGACTTGAAGCACATCATGCATCCGAAAGTGAACTGAGTTTGACCTCATTTACCTTCTTCGTGTAATCTTCACCAAAATACAACTTCAACCTTTGCCCATTCACCAAAAATGTAGTCTCACCATCGCGCACCATGATTGCGCCATGTGGTTTGACCTCTTCTACCATGAATGGCCCACTCCATCGGGATCTAATCTTCCCAGGATGCAACTTCAGCCTTGAATTGAACAACAACACATGATCTCCCTTCTTGAAGGTGCACATCTGAATGTGGCGATCGTGGATCAACTTAGTGCGCTCCTTGTATATCTGAGAACTCTCATAAGAAGTCATTCGCAGCTCATCCAATTCATTCAATTCAAACAATCTCTTCTTCCCTGCTTCATCATAACTCAAGTTGAGATTTCTCAACGCCCAATGTGCGTTGTGCTCTAATTCCACCGGTAAGTGACAAGCCCGGCCGTACGCCAACCTAAAAGACGTGGTGCCTATAGGTGTCTTGTATGCCGTCCTGTATGCCCACAACGCATCCGGAAGTAAAGCACTCCAATTCTTCCTCGTGGAAGCCACCGTACGCTCCAAGATTTTCTTAATTTCGCGATTGGAGACCTCCACCTATCCTTGAGTTTGCGGGTGATACAGGGTACCTATGTTATGTTTGACCCTGTATTTCTTCACATGAATCCTTAGGAATATATAGTTGTGATTTTCTATTTTAAAGTTGACAAAACCAATCATTTTCAAAGTTAAGTGATCAAGGTTAAACAACACTCAAGCTTGCAAACACTCAAAATTTTTTTAGTTTCCCTCAATTCCCCATGCACATGCAACTGAGATGACTCAAGATTAATGACATCCACGATTACACTAGATAGAATGTGGATCCTACAAACAAACTAAAATTGCAAGAAACAAAGGACAAGAAACAAAAGCAATAAAACTAAAAACAAAGAAAATAAAAGATAGAGCTGTTCCAACACCCTAAGAAATTTTGATTCTTAAAGTGCGTACCCCCATCACTGATGATCATTCGGGGCACTCCAAACCTGCAGAAGATATGTTCCTTAATGAATCTGCACACTACAGTAGAATCATTAGTCTTTGTGGGTATTGCTTCTACCCACTTCGACACATAATCAACAGCTAAGAGGATATATAAATTCGAATTAAAGGACACAAAGGGTCCCATGAAATCTATACCCCATAGGTCAAATACCTCAACCCCTTGGAAGACATTTAGGGGCATCTCTTATCTCCTTGAAATGTTACCCGCCCTTTGGCAGGAACCACATTGTCTCACGAACTCATATGCGTCTCGGAACAAGGTAGGCCAATATAGGCCACTTTCCAACACTTTGGCCGCCGTACGAGAGCTCGCGTGGTGTCCGCCCATAGGTAGAGTGTGGTAGTGATGAAGAACACTCTCGTACTCCACCTCAGGTACACACCTGCGCAGGACACCATCCCTACATTGCTTTAAAAGAATGGGTTCATCCCAAAAATAATATCGTAGAGAATGGAAAAACTTTTTCTTCTCTTGATATGTCCAATCATCCGGGATGATCCTGCAAGCAAGATAATTCACAATATAGGAAAAGCAAGGATCTTTAGAATTCACTTTCAACAATTGTTCATCCGGAAATGTCTCGGTTATAGGTATGTGTAAATCTTTTTCATCAACCCTCTCTAACCTAGACAAATGATCCACTACAACATTTTCGATCCCCGCCTTGTCTTTAATTTCGAGATCAAATTCTTGTAGGAGCAAGATCCACCTAATCAATCTAGGTTTGGCATCTTTTTTCTCCATCAAATATATAATAGCGGCGTGATCAGTCCAAACAACTACTTTTGATCCAACTAAATATTGCCTAAACTTTTCAAAAGCAAAAACAACAGCAAGAAATTCTTTTTCAGTAGTTGTGTAATTTAATTGAGCATTATTCAAAGTCTTAGAAGCATAAAAGATCACGACGGGTTTATTGTCCACCTGCTATCCCAACACAGCTCCTACAGCAAAATCCGATGCACCACACATGAGTTCAAACGGCTTAGTCCAATCTGGTGTTTGAACAACCGGTGCGGAAATCAATTTCTCCTTCAGCACGTTGAACGCGTGTAAACATTTCTCATTGAAATAAAAAACGACATCTTTCTCGAGAAGTTCGGATAGAGGTTTGGCGATTTTAGAAAAATCTTTTATGAACCGATGATAAAATCCGGTGTTTCCTAAGAAACTCCTTACCCCTTTTACCGAATTTGGTGGGGGCAATTTAGAAATTACTTCAATTTTAACCGGATCTACCTCCAAACCTTTGCTAGACACTTCATGTCCTAGCACTATCTCTTCACTGACCATCATATGACATTTCTCCCAGTTGAGGACCAAATGTGTGTCCTCACATCTCTGTAACACCTTATCCAAATTATAAAGGCATTCATCAAACGAAGCACCATAAACCGAAAAATCATCCATAAAGACTTCAAGACAACGTTCTACCATATCAGAAAAAATGGCGAGCAGACAATGCTGAAAAGTCGCTGGTGCATTGCATAATCCAAAGGGCATGTGGCGATACGCAAAAGTTCCATAAGGACAAGTGAAAGTAGATTTCTCTTGGTCCTTAGGGTCAATTGAAATCTGATTATATCCCGAATACCCGTCCAAAAAATAGAAATGAGATCGGCCGGCTAAGTGCTCTAGAATTTGATCAATAAATGGGAGAGGAAAATGATCCTTCAACGTAGCGACATTAAGACGTCGGTAATCAATACAAACTCGCCACCCGGTTACCAAACGGGTGGTGATAGGTTCATTTAAAATATTTTGAGTGACAGTAATACCCCCCTTTTAGGGACTACCTGCGTGGGACTTACCCATGTCGAGTCTGAAATCACATAGATGATACCTGCGGAGAGAAGCTTAATCACCTCTTTCTTCACCACCTCCATCATGCTCGGATTCAGTCGACGTTGCGGTTGGATTACCGGCTTAGCTCCCTCCTCGAGTCGAATCTTATGCTGACACAAAGTAGGGGAAATCCCCTTGATATCTGCAACAGACCACCCAAATGCTCCCCGGTGGTTCTTCAGCACTATCAACAATTGTTCTTCCTCTTCCACACTCAGATATGCAGAAATGATCACAGGCAACTTTTCTTCCTCCGCTAGAAAGGCGTACTTAAGATGTGGTGGCAGCGACTTTAACTCTAACTCCAGCGGGCTGATTAAAGATGATTGAAGCGGTGGGCGGAGTTCACCTAAATCTTCATAATACCTCGCATAGAAGCATGGAAGCATTTGAAGCATTTTGGCGCACTCCTTGAGTGATTTGCTTTTCATCCAATCATGAGTGATATTTACTAAACAAGCCTCTAGTGGTAATTCCGGATATGCATCAAAAACTGAACTTGCTATGGCATCATCCTCCGTAGAGGGAGGAATGTCCTCATTCTCATCATTCGGGAACCCGACAGCCTTGCAAAGGGATACTACTTTGGTCTGCTCCATGATGTCTACAACCAAAGTCCCTTTGTCCACCTTGGTCATTACATGAGCCATATCCAGAAATGGCTTCCCTAAACAAAGTGAGATGGTATTATCAACATGTTTTACCATGTGGCATTGCTCCTTGGATTTAGGTGAAGTAGCGCTGGAAGGCATGACCATCTCAAATCGGTCATCGGCTATACCCAAGGTCAACCGACCTCTCCCCATCTCGAGTATCATGTCGGCTGTAGCTTGGAATGGTCTTCCGAGTAGCAGCTCATTACCTTGTTCATCTTGTATCTCCATGACGACAAAATATGCAGGAAATACAAATCTATCCACTTTCACAAGCACATCTTCACAAATCCCATATGGTTTCACCACAGAGTTATCCGCCAATTGAATTGTCATGTTGCTTTTCCGTGACTCCTTTAATCCCAACTTCTTAAATGTAGAAAGGGGCATTAAATTGATGCTTGCTCCTGAGTCACATAGTGATTCACCAAATTTGACTTTCCCAATATAGCATGAAATGTTAAAACAACCCGGATCTTGCCTCTTTGGTGGCAATGTACCCATGATGAAGGCACTCACCTGCTCCTTAAGTACAACTACTTCAGTGTCTGAGATTTTTCTCTTCTTGGTGATGATGTCCTTCAGGAATTTCCCGTAAGACGGAATTTTCTCAATAGCTTCCAATAGAGGGATGTTGACTGAAAGCTTTCTAAAACTGTCTAAGAACTTTTTGAATTGGGCGTCCACCTTCCTTGCCTTAGCACTATTCGGATAAGGGACCGGGACAGCCTGTGCCCTTTGATGCGGTGGCACATAGGATGTCCTTTTCTGAGGATCCTCCTCCTCTGCAATCGGGTCTTCAGTAGCATCCACTGCAATGTCATCAACTGGTTCTATGACCGGTACGGGAAGCTCCTCAGTAGCCTCACCTTCAACTTCTGTTTGGGGTTTGCTTGCTTCATCGGCCCTGGGATTTAACAATTTCTTGCCACTTCTTAGCAAGATGGCCTTCGCTTGTTGGTTTCCACTTGGAACATTAGTATTTCCCGGGAAACCTGGATGTGCCGGCTTCTTTAAACTGGCTATTTCCGTAGCCATTTGTGCCATAGATGTCTCTATTGTTCTCATTTGAGCCCCATGGCTCTACAATGTCTGCCCAAATTGATTCATGAACTCCCCTTGTTGTTTTATTTGCTGGACAAATGTAGCCATGAGTTCTTGATTTTGCTTTATGACTTGATTGAGCATCTCTGTGCTCTTATCCTCCGCTACTGGTTGGGGTTTAGCATCCGGATCCTACAAAAAGTTATTTGGATCCTTCCAGGAGAACTTCTTGTCTTTCCTCCGTGAATAGTCGTTGTTCCTGTAGCCTTGCTGCTACCTCATGAACTTCACTTGAGCCTCGTCCTCGGACTCAGTATCCTCCTTTGCAAGCAATTTCTTTGCGAGAAGATCCATCTTCTCATTCAGCTCCTTTATTGCCTTAGATTCACCTACTACTCGAACCTGCTCCACGGTGCCTCTTTCACCCCATGATTGTTTCTTAGCCATATTCTTTAAGATCTCCCAATATCTAGTGTCTGTGTTATTCAGGAAGAATCCAGAACCGGCCGAATCGAGGTTGCTTCTATCATGCTCGGAGAGAGCAAAATAGAAGATCTTGACTTGTGTCTCCTTATCAAGCCCGTGATGTGGGCACCGCCTGAGCATGATCTAAAACCTTTCCCAGGTCTCAGAATAGGTCTCTCCTGCTTGTTGGGTGAAGTTGTGGATCTTTCTGATCATGTCATTGGTCTTCTCGGGTGGAAAGAACCTTTCGAAGAAAACCTCCACCATGTGGTCCCAAGAATCCACGTATTCATCGTCCAAGTTGTGTAGCCATTCACGCGCATTTCCCGTTAGAGAACTCGTGAATAGCTTCAAGTAGAGCACATCTTGTGGAAATCTGTCTATTTTTATCATATCACAATTATCCACAAATTGACTGATATGTGCGACGGGGTCTTCATTTTTGAGTCCATGGAAAGGATTCGACTTCACCAAGTTGATTAAAGCCGGATCAATCTTGTATGTCAGAATATTCACCGCTTGCTTCTTGATCAGCCCCTTGGAAGCATATGAGGAAGAAGCCTTGATCTTCTCCCATATTGTCTGTGGCTCGTCCATCTCTTCTTGTTCTAATTCTGAGTTTATTTCCTCAAGGTGGTCATGATGAAGATTGTCCTCGTCTTCCGATCCCGGCGGCAGAACCTCTGGTACGTGCTGCGTGTAGTCAGTACTACGCGTCTGCACCATGCACAATACCTACAAATAGAAAAATTAAATTTAATACAGTGCTTGATGATTGCAAATATTCAGAAAATAGATTATGATTTTTTTAAATGATAAAAAAAATAAAAAAAATGTGGCCTAGAGTGGCCGCTTGCAGCACTCGTAGTGCTGACAATTGTCGTATCCCCGGCAACGGCGCCAAAAACTTGACGCAGGTTTACCGTGCGTAGAAACACAAGTGAACGCGTCGAAGTAATATAGGCCTTGTGAGGCCCGAGTCGAACTCAGGGATACGTGAAATTGTCAGAGACTCTTACTAACTTCTCACGATCAGCTAGACCGATTAAATAATTGAGAGTTGTTGTTAAAATTAAAAGAGAATAAAAATAAAAACAAAACAAAGCGATCGATTAAATGTTTAGTTTAATCAATTCAAAATGAGATCTTTAAGATTGCAGTTTCACCGCGGTTTTACATTGTATTAAATTCTATTCAGTCATCCAAACTTATCTCTCTATCCAGGTAGTGGCCTGAAATCAAAATTGCCCACTGTTGTGGTGCAATTCACTACCTATGTTTAGGTCGGTTCCACCGTCGTAGTAACCTATACCCTAACTAGGTGCATTAAACACGATCTCTCAGTATCCTGTTGGCTAAATGGACATCTATAAATCCCTTTGTTTTGATTATGACAAACATTTCATTCTTATTAATCTAACGAGCTACTTGAGTGTGCAGGATGACAAAGCAACAAGGGAAAATCTACAAGCTTACATATTTACATTTTCATGCAATGTAATCACTATTGTAAAAACTTGTACAAAAATATAATGTACAAGTACTTAGAATTGCATGTAAATCAAGCGTTAGATTCTCCCTAGCTAAACACCACAGTTAGACAAGTCATCCCATTCAAATAGGATTATTTTTGCACACTCACACACATAATTAGTGCCTAAATTGAAACCTTGAAACAGGATCAATCTCGGTCGACAAACTCCTCGACCGAGACACTCTCGGTCGACAATCTTCTCGACCGAGAAAGATCCAAAGTAGCCGTTAGACACAACAGAAAAGTTAGTTGGCAGTTGATGAAAGACGTTGCAAATCACTTGTTCCAGAGAGCCTGTCGGTCGACAAAAGTTCAACCAAGTAGGTATCTCGGTCGACCATTTGTCGACCGAGATGGTCTCTGATAGCAACTGCAGAATTAATTAATTAGCCATTGTTAAAGCAACAACTTTGTACCTAACGGCTAGTTAAGCACTTAGAAACCCCTAGAAGTTGTCTAGAACGTCCTTAAGCATCCTTAGGCCATTCCTATAAATAGGACAAGCCATAGGACACCTAAACTTACTTGTTTTACACTTGCTACACTTGAGAAAATACTTGAGCATACTTGAGCAATCTGTTGCAAGCAATTTGAGCACTGTGATCATTGGCCTACTTTCTCCTTAGCTCAATTTCGTGTCCTATAGGCTAGAATCTCATACCCACAGCAATCACAAGTTCACACACTTGGTTAGGAGATCTATACGCTTGATCTAGGCATATCAAGCCTTGGGCTTAAAGGATAAGTTGTAATTTCCTTTTTCTTTCTTGTTCCTTTTTATTATTTGTACTCTCCTTGCTACTCCTAGAGTTGGAGGCTGCGGATTGGAGAGGGTTGACTTCTCAGGTGGAGAAGGGGACTTCAAGCTACTTCAAGAAGGCTATCGCAAGGGAAGCTACTTCAGAAGGCTGGTGCAACGGGAGTTGGTGCATCTACTTCAAGGGAAGGCTGCTTCAAGGTTGGGCGATTACTTCTAGGTGAAGGCTGCTTGAAGGGTTTGGGAAAAGAAATTGTATTTTATGTAAAGTCCTTGCGAGGTAATAAAATAAATTTCTTTTCAAATCCCGGTTGGGTAAGCAACCGGGTAGTGGACTGACGGCTATAGTATTTGCTATAGTTGGAACCACTCTAAACCCTGTGTCTCCTTGTCCAATATCTTCATTGTGGTTGTTTGAGTTTAAATTATTATTAAAATCTTTATAAAACTCTATTCACCCCCCCTCTAGTAGTTTTCAGTTGGTATCAGAGCAAGGCTTCAAGGAACCCTAACAAGGTCTTGAAGAAATGGGTGATTGAGTGCTCAACAACCTCAACATTGAAGGGACACTTGTTGCTAGGCCCCCAACATTCGATGGGACAAACTACCAATATTGGAAGAGAAGGATGCAATTCTATTTCCAAGGAATCAACTGGGATCTCTGGAGAATGGTGTCTACTCCATACATGCTCCCTCAAAATGAATTTGCGGAATGGGATGCAAACACGGTAAAATTAGCCCAAATGAATGCAAAAGTTGTAAGTATCTTATATTGTTCTATTTCGGTAGGAGAATTTAATAGAATATCAAATTGTGATACAGCTTATGATATTTGGCATAGACTGTCCATAACCTATGAGGGTACAGTCCAAGTTAAAAATTCTAAAATTAGCTTGCTTAAAACGAAGCTTGAACATTTTCGTATGGATCCTAATGAATCTATTAGTGAAATGTTTTCAAAATTCTCTATCATCGTTAATGGTTTAAGTTCCCTAGGAAAACCTGTCCTTGAGGAAGATCAAGTATCAAAAATCCTTCGATCACTTCCTCCAAAATACAAGCCAAAGGTGACAGCCATTGAAGAAGCAAACGACCTCACTCGACTCAAAATGGAGCAACTCATCGGCAATTTAGAAGCTCATGAAGCAGATCTAGAAGAGGAAGAAAGAAGAGAACGTGAACGTCAAAATGGAAAGAAGAAGGATGTGGCTCTCAAAGCTTCAAAAGTCGTCACACAAGAAAGTGAGGAGTCAAGTGAAGAAGAAGGAGAAGAAGCCTTGATCGTCAACGGTAAGAAATACAAAAGGTTTAAAACTAACAAAATTTCTAGTTCTTCTACTCCTCCTAGGTGCTTTGAATGTGGAAAGAAAGGGCATTTCAAAAATGAATGTCCCAAAGCAAAGAAGGGAAAGAAAAGCTCACACAAGAAGAAAGGAGAAAAAGCCTATAAAGCTGCATGGGATGAGTCAAGTGAGAGTGAAAGCGGAGAAGAGGTGGAATGTCTAATGGCAAGAGAAGACAATGAAGACTCTCAAGAGGTAAGCCTAATTGATCTTCCTAAAGAAGAGTTAGTTACTAATTTACAAGAAACTCATGATAAATATATTGATGCCAAGAAGAAACTAAAGAAGGCTATAAAATCAAATGATGAGCTCATTGCCAAATTAGATGAACTTTCCTCTGAAAAGAACAACACTGATCTTGAGAATCTATCTTTAAAATCATCTTTAGATGATTGTACTAGAAAGCTACTCACTTTAGAAACAAATGTTGATCTTCTTTCTAAAGAAAAGACTGAATTGTTAGCTAAACTACAAGATTTTCAAACTCAGCCTATTTTGTGTAACCATTCGGACTATGATAATCTTGTAAAGGAAAAGAACTCATTATTTTCTGATTTAGATCAAGCAAGAAAAGATCTACACAAGAAAATGAATGACATTGCTATGTTACAAAGAGAACTGTATGAGTTAAGAAGAAAAGATATACTTGATAACATACTAAAAGTTGACACTGTTTACAATGGAAGAAAAGGTGTGGGATATGCTCCAAAGAAAAATCAACCCAAAAGAACTCAAACTAGGTTTGTACCTAAGAACACAATGGCTAGAAAGAGAAATGAAGTTGATTCTATTACTTGCCATTTCTTCTTACGTCTTGGACACTATTCCTTTTCATGCCCCTACAAGACTAAGGAGTCCGACTTAGTTTGGATCCCAAAACCCCAAACTTAGTAGAATGGAATGTAGTTGATATATGACCAAATGCTTTATTTTGCTATTTACATTGTCTTATCTCAACTAAACAAAAGGTGTCATGCATATTGTTATTATTTTTCTGCATTGTTGTACTAAAACAGAAACTTTGTCGGTCGAAGTATTGTCGACCGAGCTTTAGATCGGTCGAAGTATTGTCGACCGACTGGATGACTTTAACAAATCAAAATTTACAGCACCTATTTCGGTCGAACATTGGTCAACCGAGCAAAGTTCTGCGTATCTTTGATTGTAATACAGTAACCTTCTCGATCGACAAATTGTCGACTGAGACATATGTCGGTCGAACAATTGTCGACCGACTGGACTTCTGTTTCAGAACTTTTATACAAATCTGTATTTAAATGATTCTAACCATATCGTACCATCACATGGGTACCAAAATCTACATTTTAATACAGGAATGGGTGGTTGACAGTGGATGTTCCAAACATATGACCGGAAACAAGGATGCATTCCAAACTTTTGAAGAAAAGAAAAGTGGAACAGTCACTTTTGGAGACAATGGTAAGGGCAAAATCGTTGGAATAGGTAATGTTGGTACAAACCTTGAAATTAAGAATGTTCTACTTGTTGATGGTTTGCACCATAACTTAATAAGTGTTAGCCAATTATGTGATAGTGGTTATGATGTGTTATTTAACAAAACCTGCTGCAAGTTATTAATAGAAAATACTACAAATGTTGTTTATGAAGGAAATAGAGTTGGTAATCTTTATATTCTTAAACCTAACTCTATGAAAATAGTAGTAGGAAAATGCTTGCTTGCAAATGACAATACCTTACAAATATGGCATAAAAAGCTAGGACATGCTAGTTCACATGTTATCAAAAAGTTAGTGAAATATGATCTTGTTTGTGGATTGCCTACTTTATCTTTTGATCAAAGTGAAAACTGTGAACCATGCACAATGGGAAAGCAAACCAAAACATCTTTCAAATCAAAACATGTACTTAGCACCAGTAGATCATTAGAATTAATTCATATGGATCTATTTGGACCAATGAGGACACAATCAATTGGTGGTAAGAGATACTGCTTTGTGATTGTTGATGATTATAGTAGATATACATGGGTACATTTTATTGCAACTAAAGATGATACTATTCATGTTTTTATGCAATTTTGTTCAAAGATTGAAAATCTCTTACAAAATAAAATATGTACCATTAGAAGTGATCATGGTGGGGAATTTGAAAATCATACATTTGAAGAGTTTTGTACATCTCAAGGATACACTCATAATTTTTCTGCTCCACGCACCCCACAGCAAAATGGTATAGTTGAAAGGAAAAATCGATCACTACAAGAAATGGCTAGAACTATGATGCTTGAACATAACACACCCAAAACCTTTTGGGCTGAAGCTGTAAACACTGCATGCTATGTGCTAAACAGAGTAACTGTTCACTCTTATTTAAAGAAAACTCCATATGAACTCATACATTCTAAGAAACCTAGAGTTGACTATTTTCATACCTTTGGCTCCACATGCTACATTTTAAATACCAAAGATGATAGAGACAAGTTTGATTCTAAATCACACAAAGCATTCTTTTTGGGATATTCCACTTCTAGCAAAGCTTTTAGAGTATATAACACTATTTCTAGAAAAGTTGAGGAATCCATTCATGTTTCTTTTCATGAGGAGTCAAAATATGAAAATCTAGAAATCACTGATCTCACTAATCAATTCGAAAATTTAACCATACCAAATGATAGTGAGAAAGTTACTACATCCAATCCCCAAGTTGAAACACAACCTACACCTAGGCTTATCAAGGATCATACCCAAGAACTGATTATTGGAGATCCAAATGATAAGGTCAAAACTCGGTCTTCCTTCAAAGATGTTGCAAACATGGCTTTTGTTTCTATCATTGAACCTAAGAAGATATCCGAAGCTCTTAAGGATGATTATTGGATAATAGCCATGCAAGAAGAATTGAATCAATTCACTAAAAATGATGTATGGGATTTAGTTCCTAAACCACAAGATAAAACTATCATAGGAACTAAATGGGTTTTTAGGAATAAACTTAATGAGGCAGGAGAAGTCATAAGGAATAAAGCTCGGGTAGTAGCACAAGGTTATAATCAACAAGAAGGAATAGATTTTGATGAAACATATGCACCCGTAGCTAGACTTGAAGCTATTAGAATGTTACTAGCTATTGCTGCCCATAAAAACATTAAGCTCTATCAAATGGATGTCAAAAGTGCTTTTCTAAATGGCATCATTCAAGAAGAAGTTTATGTTGCCCAACCACCTGGCTTTGAAATACCGGAAAAAGGTGACTATGTTTATAAACTTAAGAAAGCACTTTATGGTTTAAAACAAGCACCTAGAAATTGGTATGAAAGGCTCAAGACATATCTTTTTGATAATAGTTTTTCTATTGGAAATTCAGATTCCACTTTATTTTTCAAAACATATGCCTCTGATTTCCTAGTTGTGCAAATATATGTTGATGACATTATTTTTGGAGCTTCTAATGATTCCTTATGCACACAATTCAGTGACATTATGCAAAAGGAATTTGAAATGAGCCTCATGGGTGAACTAACATTCTTTCTTGGTTTTCAAATTAAGCAAACACCTGCAGGAATTTTCATAAGCCAAGAAAAATATACTAAAGAGCTCTTAAAACGTTTTGGGATGGATCAATGCAAACATGCTACTACTCCTATGGCTACTTCTATCAAAATTGATAAGGATGAAAATGGGGAACCTATTGATGATTCCTTATATAGAGCCATGATTGGTAGTTTGCTATATTTAACTGCTTCTCGACCGGACATTATGTTTTCCGTCGGTCTTTGTGCTCGATTTCAATCACAACCTATGCACTCTCATTTTCTAGCAGTTAAACGAATTCTTCGTTATCTAACCGGTACTACTTGCTTTGGTTTATGGTATCCAAAAGGACAATCCTTAGATTTTAAAGCTTATACTGATGCGGATTATGCTGGTTGTCAACTTGATCGCAAGAGTACTAGTGGTGGCTGTTTCTTATTAGGGAGAGCTTTAGTATCTTGGTTTAGCAAGAAACAAAATACGGTTGCCCTATCTACAACTGAAGCTGAATATATGGCAGCCGGGTCTTGTTGTGCTCAAGTGCTTTATATGCAACAGGTGTTAAGCGATTATGGTTTTAATCTGTCATCTACACCTATTTTTTGTGACAACACGAGCGCCATAAACTTAGCACACAATCCTATTTTACACAGCCGGGCTAAACATATTGAAATCCGTCATCACTTCTTAAGGGATCATATCTCCAAGAATCATGTTTCCCTTCACCATATTGATACGGAAGATCAATTAGCTGATATTTTTACAAAAATGCTTCCACTAGATCAATTTAACAACATTAGGAAGCAATTGCTTATCACTCCTTTGGAGGATGTTTTCTTTGACATTTGTGCTACTTAAACAAATACTCTTGTTTACATTTTTGGCTTTTAAATGGACATCTTTTTTCATTAGATTTGATGGGATATCTAATTAAGGGGGAGTTTTTATTCTTAACGGTTATCTTTTTGAAATGACAAAGGGGGAGAGATAAATATAAAACAAAAATTTAGAAATTATGTAAACCTCAATTAATGAGTTTCATAAATAAACTATTGGCTTTACATTGAAAGTTGCTATATTCCCAAATGATCTGGATTTCATGTTCCATAATTCATGGGGAATAATAAGCACACATTTTATACACAAGAGAAAAAGATACATAAGGTAATCTAAAGGTATGAAACTCATATGTTTTATATTTCCTTTATTTATATTTTGGAAATGTTTGTCATCTTCAAAAAGGGGGAGATTGTTGGCTAAATGGACATCTATAAATCCCTTTGTTTTGATTATGACAAACATTTCATTCTTATTAATCTAACGAGCTACTTGAGTGTGCAGGATGACAAAGCAACAAGGGAAAATCTACAAGCTTACATATTTACATTTTCATGCAATGTAATCACTATTGTAAAAACTTGTACAAAAATATAATGTACAAGTACTTAGAATTGCATGTAAATCAAGCGTTAGATTCTCCCTAGCTAAACACCACAGTTAGACAAGTCATCCCATTCAAATAGGATTATTTTTGCACACTCACACACATAATTAGTTCCTAAATTGAAACCTTGAAACAAGATCAATCTCGGTTGACAAACTCCTCGACCGAGACACTCTCGGTCGACAATATTCTTGACCGAGAAAGATCCAAAGTAGCCGTTAGACACAACAGAAAAGTTAGTTGGCAGTTGATGAAAGACGTTGCAAATCACTTGTTCCAGAGAGCCTGTCGGTCGACAAAAGTTCGACCGAGTAGGTATCTCGGTCGACCATTTGTCGACCAAGATGGTCTCTGACAGCAACTGTAGAATTAATTAATTAGCCGTTGTTAAAGCAACAACTTTGTACCTAACGACTAGTTAAGCACTTAGAAACCCCTAGAAGTTGTCTAGAACGTCCTTAAGCATCCTTAGGCCATTCCTATAAATAGGACAAGCCATAGGACACCTAAACTTACTTGTTTTACACTTGCTACACTTGAGAAAATACTTGAGCATACTTGAGCAATCTGTTGCAAGCAATTTGAGCATTGTGATCATTGGCCTACTTTCTCCTTAGCTCAATTTCGTGTCCTATAGGCTAGAATCTCATACCCACAGCAATCACAAGTTCACACACTTGGTTAGGAGATCTATACGCTTGATCTAGGCATATCAAGCCTTGGGCTTAAAGGATAAGTTGTAATTTCCTTTTTCTTTCTTGTTCCTTTTTATTATTTGTACTCTCCTTGCTACTCCTAGGGTTGGAGGCTGCGGATTGGAGGGGTTGACTTCTCAGGTGGAGAAGGGGACTTCAAGCTACTTCAAGAAGGCTATCGCAAGGGAAGCTACTTCAGAAGGCTGGTGCAACGGGAGTTGGTGCATCTACTTCAAGGGAAGGCTGCTTCAAGGTTGGGCGATTACTTCTAGGTGAAGGCTGCTTGAAGGGTTTGGGAAAAGAAATTGTATTTTATGTAAAGTCCTTGCGAGGTAATAAAATAAATTTCTTTTCAAATCCCGGTTGGGTAAGCAACCAGGTAGTGGACTGACGGCTATAGTATTTGCTATAGTTGGAACCACTCTAAACCCTGTGTCTCCTTGTCCAATATCTTCATTGTGGTTGTTTGAGTTTAAATTATTATTAAAATCTTTATAAAACTCTATTCACCCCCCCCTAGTAGTTTTCATATCCACCATTAACCTTACACCACCTTGTTCAAGGGATTTGTCAATTAATGTAAATTTTGTCTCTTTTCAACCATTAATTCTTCTTTCAAAGCAATTAAGGGCATTAGATTATTATTATGGGGATCAAGTATAACAATATATTGGAGAAAACAAAATTATACCATAGATTTAAGAGATAAGATATGAATTACTATGATAAAATCATCATACAATGAATTCCTGGGCTACTTCCGGTCCTAAAGACAAAGGGAATTAGCCCCGCATGTTCATCTCAAAGCAAAATGTAGTAGAGAAAAGAAGAAACATGAGAAAAACGTGATTGAGTGGTGAAACCCCTGAACGGAGAAGATCCAATCGCTCCTTGGTGTAGAATCCACGTTCTCCCGCCTTTCGGTGGTAGAAATCATCTTCTTCAGCGTACGGATCGGCTGGGGCGTGCTCTCGTGCTCCGTTCTTCTCTCTTTCCTCTCCGGGATGCGTGCAACAACTAATGACGTCGTTCTACCCCCTGGGGCGCCGTCATTAGGTATATTTCCCGAATTAGGTCGTCAACTAATCACATCCGTCCGATTAAGATCAATCTGAAAAAAACTCATATCTGACGGCGTCGATACCATCGACGCGAGTCGATAGTATCGATGCTGCACTGTATCGGCTGGTCTTCTTTTCTTTTCTTCTGTCGCGACTGATGCTAGCTCGATACCATCGACGCAGGTCGATGGTATCGACTCTTTAGGCGTCGCTTTTGACCTTTTTCCGTCGCTTTAGCTCCACTTGTTGATGGTATCGACATTCGTCGATAGTATCGACTGTCGTCTTGCCAGCAACGTGAAGGTATCTTGATACCATCGACTCTCCTGCTGATAGTATCGACTCTATTATGGTCTTTGTGGCTGGCAACCTGTGGTCAGGTTGATGGTATCGACCACCGTCGATGGTATCAACGGTAGCAAATACTTGTTTTTCCTGAAATTAACATACGAAACCACATAAGTTCACACAAAATATATTCTTTTGATAATTAATACTCAAAATGCTTAAATAAAGGGAATTTGACATAAAGAAGTAGCATAGACCAAAATGAAAGAATTATGCAACATTAACCATGAAAATGACTAATAAATGCATAAAACACATATCAAACAAGTCTATAAATGTGACTCAAAATCATCGCATCAAATGAAAACCAATATAATTATTCAAAGTATTGAGTATGATAACAAACAAATATAATATAGGTGACACGCTACTCCCCATGCCCCAAAATGGGGTCTACATGCTCATACTAGAGGAGAAAGCATACATAAAAATGATGAGACAAGTGGCCATGCCACTAAAGGTAGTGAAGAGCATCCAATTGTCTCTAACTATAGTTATCCTCTCCAGCCATAGAAGGTTTGGAAATCTCCATGAAGAAGATGATGTTCCCTTCTCTATTCTTTAGCTCTTTCACCAAAACAAGGCTGGAACTGAGTGTGGACAACACACTATGACTTTAGGTTAAATTTTTCTTTTATAGGAATGACCTTGAAATAATGAAATCTAATTTGGTTGTGCTGACAGCTATCTTTCTTGCACCTATCTTCCACACAAGTCACCTGACTCTCCTTTAAGTCATGCTGCTAGTGGACTTCAATTTGGACAATTGGGATGTCAGGTCATATGATTGGCCTCTTGTGATTCTTTTGAAGATAATCTAGGCTGGATGACTGAAGTGTGAGTCAACCAACTGATGGGTCGCACAAAATTTTATTTGGTTCTAACTTTGAGGGGCAATTGTATTGGATTATAATTATCTGAATAGGAGAGTGAGTCAGCCGACTGGGCTCATCTCCTAGGAAATTTGCAAAAGGAGAATGGGATAACTGATGAGGAAAATTAGATGACTGGAAAGCATCCAAAAAATTTGGATGGCTACTAACTTGGGAGGAAATTGAGAGTGAATTCTGGTTGGCTGTCTCATGGAACCAATTGGCCGACTGGTGAGTCATGAAGTCTTCTTTGGTTATGAAATATGAAGAGCAAGGAATCAGATTCAAATTGGTCAACTGATGAAGTGAGTTGGTTGACTGACTTGAGCTTTGGAGATGCCTTGGGCTGATTGGGCCAATCAACAAACTGGTGATCTAGTATTCGACTAGCTTAGTTGAAAATTCCATTCTGCTTCATTTTCCCTTAATTTATTCTGAACTAGAATCACAAAATAATAGGGGATGCACCTCTGTCGTACTTTGGAATTGGGGCATGTATTTGCCTACATAAGAGCAAGAAATTTTATTAAAATCATAATAATTTGATATCAAAATAAAAACCATGAAACAAAGTAAATTAACAAGAATCAATTATTACTTCAAATAATCTACCTTTGTATTTTTATCAGTTGATTGGATTGTTGATGCAACTGGATCTCCAGATGGGGTTAGTTTTAACCTTGGTTGGTCTTCTTCAAAGTGGTGTCCTCACATCAGGCCAGGTTGGCCACCCGATGTCTACCCATGGCCATAACATTGCGAAAACATTAGGCTAAGTTGATGAGGGATGCAAATGCTTCATGCCAAAAGGTTCTTGATGCATATCTTAATGAGGCCATAGCATGTATTGGGAGGATAAAGCGAGTGCTTTTTCCCATGTTTTCTAGTGCTTTAGTCAATGGGGAAGCCTGATATGACATCTTTACAGGATGAAATGCAATTTTCCCTCCACTTCAACTATAAGTAGATGATCACCTAGAATGAATGGGTCCTTTAATTTTTTTAGGATCTTGAAGAGTGATCCTTGAGTAGGAGGTACCATATTATTGGAGCAAGTAAATGATCATTTAGGTTCTTGCAAGTTTGATCTTAGAGGTCATCTTCCTTATTAAGTTTATTTGAAATCCATGTATTTTTTCCTTTATTCTCTATTTATTTTTATTTTCTCTCTTTTCTTTATCCCTTGGACGGATTTCTCAATAACTAATGATAGAAATTTATCTTCCTCATGAACTTACTTTCTTCCTATTTTGCCTACTTGAACCTATTTCATGATATGATGGACGTCTTTGGATATTGTTTGTGCTTGGGGGCTAGATTTCATGTTAATTCTTGAAAAAATCTTCTTCCCTATGTTAGTGATTTACACCCCACATATATCTACACATGTGAATGATAAATTCATGATAAAATAATTCTATAATTACTTTTATATGTTAATAAGAAAATGTTTTCGACTGAAATCTAGGAGTTTCTTAGAAATACAAGAATTGTTTCCCTATACATATATTTGTGTTCCTATGCATGTTTATATAGACAATAAATCCCTTTAAATAGTTTTTAGAGGAATTCCTTTCATGCATGTTTGTATGTGTCATAATGGTGCCCTAGTTAAGCTTTTCTTGCCTGGACTATGTGACTAAGAAATCAATTGAGCATTTATCCTTTCTCTTACTAAATTTTGTATATACTCATAATTTACAAGATAAAGATGACTATTGGTGATGTAAACTTTATTTTATTTGTGAAAGGGAAAACTTTCTCTAAATTTATAAAAATGTTTAATATTATTCTATTGATGGATCTAGGGTTCATATGGCAGAAAAATGATGGAATCATATAGTAAGAGATCATCAAGAACTACTATCATGGAGTTATTGGTTGTTATTTAAAAAATAGAAATTTTAAATGAAACTAGTCACGTTTATGTCATTTTTCTCCTGAAAGAGAAACCTGATTTTACTTGTATTATTGTTACTTCATAAAATCATGATTAGGCTTAATAGAATATATAATTATGTATGATACATTTTGGCTAAGGGCTACATATACACCAGCAGGTCGTTGCCTTGAGGATAAAGCCTTGAGGACAATACCTTGAGGATAATTCTATGAGTTTTATATATTGTATCAAAGTAAAGGGTTAGTGGATAGAGTTCATTAAATATTTTAGATATAAAAAATATAAGGATCCAAAAAAATTATAGTCTTACCTATGACATGTTCTATGAGAGTTCAATAGGTTGCATGAGACCAGGCATGGTTACTATTAATTAACTTCCTAGGGCATCACCAGACATAGGTCATATCAACCTCTTAAATGTAGGCTCATTTTGACCTATCATATCTGACTAAAACACTAGATAACCCAAGAGAAGAAATTATAGACGATTATGGTAAACTGGATGAAAAGATACAAAAACGAATAAGAACATTGAAATCTGGATTCACCGGAGTTATGATAAGTATTTAGTCTTCATTCTCATATTTTCCATACACTATTTGGTGAACACATATATTCCAATTACCTAGTTGTAAAACCTTTTTCTTATGTTCTCCTTCTTCCTCAACATCGAGTGAAGGATATATGCACGAAAAAAAGTAAAGGGTTTTAAGAGTATTACAAAATTTTCATATGAAACATAAATAAATGCTTGAAATTTTACTACATAAAAGGTTATAAACAATTTGTGAGTTATTTTCTCTTTGGAAAAAAACTTTGGTATTCATGTTATTGAATTTGATAAGTCTTACATTGTGATAAAACCTAATGCACATA
Source organism: Alisma plantago-aquatica (assembly GCA_963693085.1). Classification (NCBI taxonomy): domain Eukaryota; kingdom Viridiplantae; phylum Streptophyta; class Magnoliopsida; order Alismatales; family Alismataceae; genus Alisma; species Alisma plantago-aquatica. Next base: position 267,726,834 of record OY856409.1, on the reverse strand, counting down.
ATTTGAGAGAAGTAGTAGTGAAAGAGAAGCAACATGAGAACACAAGCAAAGATGATGAAACATGATGAATGTGAAGTTACTTTTAAGTAAGTTTTTTATTAGACATAGTTGCTCTGAAAAACCTACATCATGGACTATGACATGAAACACTTACATACCTATTAAAGGATCATTGATGATGTAGTTAGAGAGAACCATATGGGTGTGAAGGATCAAATCTACCATTGAAAGAATTCTTAAATGTAATTTGAATATCCAACACTAGCATTAGAATTTATATACATCCAATTTTCATTTATCTCTTGTAATGAGTGAGTATGAAACTTCTACCTATTATGTACCATAATATATGTTAGCCATATTGGAACCATTATATTGGGTAGTTACATGCTAAAGATTCATGAAACTCCACTTCAGTACACACTTTCATCGGATGTGCCCAATTTCTTAGACAATAACTTATCTAAAAAGGATAGACATTGAAATCACAAATCATAATGGGGAACTACTATAACATTCTTATGATTCTTGGGTTTCAATCTAAGACTTGTGAAGTTAGCCCTTAGGTTGACTGTGAGGGTTTTGCATGATTGGCACCCCTCATGCGAGCTCAATTATATATTATAAATGAGAACAATTTCACTACTTGAGGTTTACTTTGCATCGATTGTTTATTTATGTATTTTCTTTTGATTTTGTATAACTCTTACTTGTGCTAAATTTGAATTGCTATGCACATATAAATTCTAATTTTATAACTATTTATTTTATGCTCATAAATATCATGAGCACCCACAATAGGAGTGCATGATTACTCAAAACTAAAACATTGGATCAATCCCAAACAACATCATTATAAACAAGGAATAGAAAATGCCAAAAATAAAAAAATCATCTTCATATGAACATGAACAAATAGAATGAATTTTCTTTTTACTTTTCAATCAGTAACAATGAGTAAATTTACATTATATTTTTTAGTGACATTTATCACAACATATATATAAAATATATGCCTATCATAGTTACAACATATACATCTATACATGACATATACGTAACCAGTTCCACTTATGAATACATCTAATCAAATCCACCTTTCTCAATTTTGAGAGTAAAGAGATGAATCTAAAACAAAACTCTAAAGCATGTCCACTAACCTCTATGAAATTAATAGCCCTCCAAATGGAAGCTCACCACAAAATCCCGGGTCACACTACAGGTTGCATAAAAGATGTAAATAGCCATGAGGTGAGACCCATGTCCCACCTATATGATACTATGACTGATAACATTTGTTTCTCTTAAAAACTATTCAATAGTAATAAATCATATTAATCAACATGTAACAATCTCTATCCAAGGTACAATCCATAAAATATTTAAAAAATAGTACTTAAGGGTTAATTGTAGGTGTAGAACAAAAATATAATCATACCATGTGATTGACCAAGTAAACTGTAAACATGTATACCATACGACTTGTTTACTTTTTTTATTATTCAGTATTTTGAATTATCTATATTAATAGGAAACATCAATGGAAGTCATCCACATACATCTCAAGTGCTACAGAAACAAACTTTTATCACTGATAACTGTCAAAAAGGGTGACAAAGAAATAAACTTCAATCAATGACATATAATACAATATCTAATGAAATCTATCTTTAGTACCCAACAAACCAACAATGGTTCCAAGGAAACCAACATTTGATCATCAACTTACAACATATGTGCCAAAGAAACCAACCTTTTTTCACCAACAAATTAACACTCGCGCTAAAGAATCCAACCTTTGGTCACCAGAAAACCAACAATGGTAACAAGAAAACCAACCTCCAATCACCAACATACAACATATAAGCAAAATGAAGTAACCTTTGTTCACTAACAAATCAACGTCAATGCCAAAGAAACCAACCTTCAATCACCAAAAAACCAACGTCGATGCTAAAGAAACCAACCTTTAGTCACCAAAAAATCAACACTAGTGCCAAAAAAAACCAACTTTTGGTCACCAACAAACCAACATGGGTGCCAAAGAAACCAACATTTGGTCACCAAAGAACAACAATAGTTCCAAAGAAACCAAGCTTCAGTCATCGAAACAAGATAGTTCATAAGGTTCCAGGGTGCTACATGATTATTATTACATTGTATTAATAGGTTCAACTACTCACATTATCCACTTACATCACTTATGTTACAATCATGGTATAGAGATCAATTTATGATATCAACATTGTATAAAAACCTAACAAGACATAAAATGATCACAAATTGTATCAAACAACCCAATCATGGTGAAATTAACCATATTTGGCCAAAAGAAGATCCAATTCATCAATTTAGGGCTCATCCAAACCCAAATCACCATTAAAAGAAATATCAAGTCCAAACGCACAAAAGATTCCATATCCACATGTAACTGTGCATTTCTCTTCATGTGGCCACAGTGAATCACCATGAAAATTTTCATATTAAAACTCATATGTGAATATTGCACTAAATGCAATACTAGGTTTAAAAGGACCACTTAGCATAAAATACTAAAAGGAGAAAACTTCAGAGTCAAATACAATTAATCTATGGGATTTTCATCTAGGCCACATAGACGAGAGGCTCATTTCTAGACTCTATAAAGAAGGATAGCTAGATTCTTTTGATATTAAATCAATTGACACATGTGATTCTTTTTTTTAGGTGAGATGCAAAAAGTGCCTTTTGCTGGTAACCATGAAAGGGAAAGTGGCTTATTAAGACTCATACATATTGATGTATGTGGACCTTTGATCACAAATTCCTGAGGTGGGCACCAATACTTCATTACATTTACAGATGATTTTAGTAGATTTTTTATGTACATCTAATGAAACACAAGTCAAAATTCGTTGAAAAGTTCGATGAGTCAAAATGAAGTACAAATTCAACGTAGAAAAATAATTAAAGAACTTCAATTTCATTGAGGTGGTGAATATTTAAGCCAAGATTGTAAGGCCCTTCTGACGGTTTCTGGTATTCTACCACAATGAACTCCACCTAGAACATCTCAAGATAATTGTGTATCAGAAAGAAAGAATTGTACCTTGTTGGACATGGTAGGATACATGATGAGTTTTTCTATTCTTCCAACTTCCTTTTAGGGATATTCTTTAGAAACCACTGTGTTTACAATAAACTATATACCTTCTAAATTGATTCAAAAGAAACCATATGAGAGATGAAGAGGGAATGTCCCAAATTGTCTATTATGAGGATTTGGGGAAATGAAGATTAGGAAATAGTTTTCTATAAATCTTGGACCCAAATATGAAAAATCTCATTTTTGTTGGGTATCCTAAGGAAACCAAGGGATATTACTTCTATATTCCATTTGATAACAAAGTGTTATTTCTGGAACTATTGTATTCCTTGAAAAGGAATTCGTTTAGAGAGTAACCATTGGGAGGAATATAGAACATGAAGAAATTCTAGTCCAACAAGATAACATGGAACCTATGGAGGTTGATAAGGAAGAATAGGAACCACAAACTATTGTGGAATATCAAGTTCTTGTCACATAAGAACCACAAAGGTCTAGTAGGGCATGTCTTGAGCATGAGACATATGGATTTATCATGAAAAAGAAGATGATGTATCAGTCATAGATGATAATGAACAATCAACCTACAATGAGGATATTGAGCAAAAAAATTATGAGAAGCAATATAAAATAATAAATGACATCAAGTATAAAAGGCTTCACATAGAAAAGATAAGTACTACCCAAGTGGGTATCAAGAGAAAAGATTTCAATAAGAATGATACTTGCCATAAAACAACTTAAAAAAATTGTGCCATAAATACATCCACTACCATGGTGGGAAATGAAGCACAAGTAGGGCACACACCCCACAACCATTATCAATATCCTACATGCATGTGAGATAAACATAGCCCTAGAATAATATAAATAATAATGGTGTCCAAGCCTCATAAACTATAAACCTGATAGAAAATGGTATACTATCAAACTCCCAAATATATAAAACATGGACCAAGAATCATACATCTTGCCCTGTGTATGAGGTAACCTTTCTGTCCTAAAAGAGTAGGAAATTATACATCTACTTTTGATGGAAACATAGCCCTAGAATAATATATACACATCTGTCATAACCAAAAACTAATACAATTACACTACTCTAGTGCTACTGAATCACATAGCATGTAAAATGTAGAGGCAAGTAGAAAGTATAGTCAGAATTATACAATGTTTCCATCACACAATGGACAACACATACATCCACATGCAAGTGGGCATAACATATCACATATCAAAAAATAAACATCCACCTCAAACTGGACACATATCATCAAATAAGTCTAACATGCAGCAAGGCACAAGACAAGAGTCAAGAGAATATCCAAGATTACCACAAACAAGATTGTTCACAAGAACCATGATATTAAAAGAAAAGAGCAATGTAAATAGGCTATTTTCCATAGGACCAAGAGAAATAATAATATAGGTGAATTGCTCAACATGGAGTAATAGGGAATGCAACATACATTAAAAGAGGGAAATTTCTCAATATAGAAATAATATGGGATGCAAGCATACCTCACTTTAGAGTCTATATAAGTCCAAGATAGATCTAGATCCAAGTCTAGGTCTCCAAAGCACCTATTAATGATGTATGTGAAATTAGGGTTATATTTACATTGATTTCATAAACCCTAAATATTACCTTTTTCTTTATACGTGATTTAGATTATCAAAACATTGCCACATTTTAGGTTACTTTTTTTTAGTCCAAAACATATTTTATCATATTTTCCTGACTTATAAATATTTAGTTACAAATTTTGCAAGTTAATATGTATTTAGGAAAGTCCATGAAAAATAACATATTTTTATCGTTTGATTTAATCCAAAAACTTAGCATCATTGTATAGGTTATATCTTTTTGATTACACATCATATTTTTATTATATTTTTTTGAGCCAAAAAAAATTAGTTACGTATTTTTGAAAATTGACCAAACACAAAATCATGAAAAGCCAACTAGGCACAAAAATTTGGCAAGAGAGTGCTGAGCTGGCCCACTCATGGGCAGCCACTCAGCCCGGGCCCAGAGCCAGTGAGGCAGCTAATCGCTAAAGCAAATAGAGTGAGAAAAGTCTTATTTTCCTATGGGCGGAAAAGTGAAATGAGAGACCAGCTGCAACCGCGAGCTTGGCTAGAGGTTAAACCAAGAACTGAGGCCAGCCTCACCGGAAACCTCACCATCGATTTTGCAAACCCAGGACGAGCACAAAGACCCAAACAATAACAAAAAATCATGGAGAAAAGCAGAGAAGAGCGAGTGTAGGTTCAAGGTACCAAACAAAAGAGGGATTTCTTCTTATCACCATGGATAGCTGAATTAACTGGTTAGCAAGATTCCTAAAGGTACACGAAGTCTCATCGAAAGGTTTGCGGCGGTTGACAAGGTGCAGGAAGGCACCCCAAAGTCTAGGTAGGGAACAAGCATAGGTGGAGTTCGGAGATGGTATCATGGAGCACTTGGGTGCACAGAGGTAGGGGACTAGCTTTCTGGATAGGTTACAAAGGTACAGAGACAACGGAGAAGAGGCCCAATGCCCCAGGTGGTGGGAGAAGAAGTTTAGGTGGAAAACAGGGGAACCTATAGCGGCGACTACGGTTAGGGATTTATATAAGACTAAACCCCACAAAAGTCAGGATCAATCAGAGCAAAAAGAAATGAGGAAGGTGAGGGAGAGAAAAATAGGGGTGGAAAAGGAATCGAGTGTGAGAAAAAGTAAAAAGAATCATGCGGCTACTGTGCACGTAAAACAACAGTCCGACCCAAGGTAAGAGACAAGCTCTCCACCCTTGGATCGGAATCCAACGGTCAGGGGCATTGTGCGCATAAAAAGAAAGTCTGCAAATAAGCACTATAGAGTGTCAGGAAATAAATGAACGCGTGACAAAATGCAAATCAGAAACTTTATACAAATCAAACTTAAACAAAGTGATTATTGAAATAATATTCCCTTTTTCTCTTTCTTCAATTAAGGGTTCATACATTATCCAAATTAGATGAAATTTTGCACAGAGATCAACTAAGGCATGTAGATTCCGATTATGGAAATAGATTTTCTTTTTAAAGACATTAGATGCATTAATTAACCAAAGCTTAGTTTCTCTTTCCTCATGCATTAATGACATTAAGATTATCCAATTTTGATGAAACTTCACCTACAAGTTATATTTTATGCATTGGATACGAATTTGCCATCAATTTTACATGTTGCAGTTATTTGTACTATTATTTAATATTTGAAGGTTCTACACACTTTATCTCTCCTGATTTCACCTTTTAATCAAACTTTCTCCAAATTGAGTGAAAATTCACCCAAAGGCATATTTTAATACGTAGATTACAAATCAACGATTATTTTCCTCTTTTGGAGTCATTTATTTTTTTATTTGTTATTTTAGGTAAAACATATATCTTCTCTTTCCAAGTTGAATTAAATTAATTATTACTATGTGAATAATGTGAAACTTGACTCCCAAGGCAATTGGGACCCAAGGAGCATGATTCTTAACTTAGATTCCACTTTTGAGAATTATTTTAATGAGATATGTCATATGGCCCATTAGTGGCTCATTATCTATATTATTCCTCCAATTAAGTTCTTTAACTTATTCTTACCAACCAAATGAGTCATATGTGATTATTAAGCATGAATTATCATGTATTTCATTATATACTTTAGGTGACACATTTTATGTTCCATTATTGGCATAAGTCTAATGTGATAATCATTAGGTTACATTAGGATGATTTATACATGCATTAGCTTACTAGGGTCATATAAAACATCACTTAGGTCTAACCTCAACCTTGTTTTTCTAAGCCCAAAAGGTCAAACTTCTAGGGTAGGGTTTCAGATCCGGTATGTTACAACACTCCACCCCTTAAAAGGATTTCATCCTCGAAATATATTGATCCAAACATCAAACAACCAACTACTCTCCACCCCATAAAAGGCATAACATAACAAGTCAAACTAAACATCATCAAGGTATTAGGTCTACCCACATAACTATTAGTTGTAAAAGTTTTAGAGATTTACCCGGCCTGTGTAGCATTGATGGTTGATCACGGTAGGTCCTCTCCGAGGGACCCAGATTCGAACCTCCTATTACGCAAAATATTTATCACCCTTGCAGTCATCTGGGCTATGGCATTCTCTTTAAGGGAGGGGGAAGACTAATGTCTCTTCTAACTCAAAAAAAATGTTTTAGAGATTTATGTTTTTCATGTATCCAACTAGAAGTCACCATCTAGTGTTGAGTTTTAGTTCCTTGTGTCTCTAACCTAACAACCCTACATAAACATCCAAAAGTCATAGGGTAGGTCAACTACACCTTTATATCAATCCTAGTCACAACTCCAAAGTCAACACTAGGGTTAGCACTAGGTTTTAAGGTTTCACTACCAAAACTGCTCAAAATCTTCATTGTGATTTAGTTCAAGAAAACTTCGATAAAATCCATAGAAAATATTATTTTTGTACATATAGTAGTATAATTGAAAATAATTTATGTCAATCGGAAACATTGGAGATGAAACAAAGATGGTACCAAAATCAATGTGATAAACCAAGTCACAATTTATCCATAACAAGATCTCCTTTTCCTACTACTTCCTCATAACCTAAACTCATCCTCAAATCAAACCTTATTGTATTAAAAGATCATCATTGATCAAATATAGGGTGAACATCTCACCTAGCAGTAACTTAGCAAAGTCAGGGGTTCTATTTAGGGAGACAAAATTGAAATAGTCAGATTCTAACTACCTCGCTCTGCTACCATGCTATAAGGAGTGGGATCCCAGAGGGGAACCACTCCCTACTAAACATTTATAGAATCAAACCTCCATACCAAACACACACTTAAGGTATCTTGGTGTGGGTGTAAAATTTTCAAATATTATGTATGGTATTCAGAACAACCAAAGTGTAGCAGTGGAAGAAAATAATGACTACATTCAATTTCACATAAGGTTACAAAGGAACATCTTACATGTATGGTACGTCATAAGGATCCAGGTAGAGGGATATCTAAACCACCTCAAGATTGTATCCAAGCTTTAACTTCTCAATCTAAGTCCATATCTTTAAGCCATGTCCTCCATATCCTTCACCTAGGGTTGGAAGCATACCCCAACAAGAAGAGAAAAATAGAAGACATCAGCAAAGGCTAGTATGTGCATATTAAAAGAAAACTTCAGCAATATAAAAGAATAAAGGACATCAAGTATAAAAGGCTTTACATAGAAAAGATAAGTACTACTCAAGTGGGTATCAAGAGAAAAGATTACAATAAGAATGATGCTTGCCATAAAACAACTTAAAAAAATTGTGCCATAAATACATCCCCTACCATGGTGGGAAATGAAACACAAGTAGGGCACACACCCCACAACCACTATCAATATCTTGCATGCATGTGAGATAAACATACCCCTAGAACAATATAAATAACAATGGCGGCCAAGCATCATAAACTTGAAACCTGATAGAGAATGATATACTACCAAATTCCCAAATATATAAAACATGGGCCAAGAATCATACATCTTGCCATGGGTATGAGGTAACCTTTCCATCCCAAAAGAGCAGGAAATTGCACATCTGCTCAGGTAGGAAATTTCTCATCTGCCATAAACAAAAACCAATGCAATTATACTACTCTAGTGCTACTGAATCACATAACATGTAAAATGTAGAGGCAAGTAGAAAGTATATTCAAAATTATACAATGTTGCCATCACACAACGGACAACACATACATCCACATGCAAGTGGGTATAAGATATCACATATCAACAAATAAACAACCACCTCAAAGTGGACACATATCATCAAATAAGTCCAACATGCACCAAGGAACAAGACAAGAGTCAAGATAATATCCAAGATTACCACAAACGAGATAGTTCATAAGAACCATGATATAAAAAGAAAAGAGCAATGTGTATAGGCTATTGTCCATAGGACCAAGAGAAAGAATAATATAGGTGAATTGCTCAACATGGAGTAATAGGAAATGCAACATACATTAAAAGAGGGAAATTGCTTAATATAAAAATAATGTGGGATGCAAGAATACCTCACTTTAGAGTCTATATAAGTCCAAGATAGATCTAGATCCAAGTCTAGGTCTGTAAAACACCTATTAATCATGTATGTGAAATTAGGGTTAGATTTACATTGGTTTCATAAACACTAAAAATCACCTTTTTTATTTATATTCAATTTAGGCTATCAAAACCATACCAAATTTTAGGTTACCTTTTTCTGAGTCCAAACCATATTTTATCATATTTTCCTGTCTTATAAAAATTTAGTTACATTTTTTTCAAGTTAATATGTAATTAGGAAAGTCCATGAAAAATCACATATTTTTATCATTTTATTTAAGACACAAATTTAGTATCATTGTATAGGTTATATTTTCCAATTCCACATCATATTTTATTATATTTTTTTGAGCCTGGAAAAATTAGTTATGTGTTTTCAAAAATCAACCAATCACAAAATCACAAAAAGCCAACTAGGCACCGAAAGCTGGCGAGATAGCACTGAGCTGGCTCACTCATGGGTAGCCTCTCGGTCCGAGCCCAAAGCGAGTGAGGTGCCTAATCACTAAAGCAAATAGAGCGAGAAAAGTCTTATTTTTCCCTGGGTGAAAAAGCAAAATGAGGGGTCAGTTTAAGGGCAGAACAAACTTTAGACAGAGGGGATTCAACCTCATTCCTGTAGGCAACCATGGCTGCAATACCAGCTGCAACCATGAGCATGGTGAGAGGTCAAATCGGGAACTGAGGCCCACCTCATAGGAAACCTCACCATCGATTTCACAAACCCAGGACAAGCACAAAGACCCAAAAAAAACCGAAAATCGTGGAGAAAAGAAGAGAAGAGCGAGTGTAGGTTCAAGGTGTCAAAAAAAGAAGGATTTCTTCTTACCACCACGAATAGCTAAATTAACTGGCTAGCAAGCTTCTTGAAGGTACACAGTCTCACCACAAGGTTTGTGGTAGTTGATAAGGTTCAGGAAGGCACCCCAAAGTCTGGGTAGGGAAAAAGAAAAGGTGGAGTTCGAAGATGGTACCACGGAGCACTTGGGTGCATGACGGTAGGGTACTCACTTTCTGGATAGGTCACAAAGGTACAGAGACAACAGAGAAGAGGCACAATGCCCCATGGTAGTTAGAGAAGAAGTTGAAGTAGAAAATAGGTGAACCTACAACGGTGATTGCAGTTAGGGCTTTATATAAGATGAAACCCACAAAAGTTGGGACAATTAGAGCAGAATGAAGCAAGGAAGGTGAGGGAGAGAAACATGGGGGAAAAAAGGAATCGAGTGTGAGAAACAACAAAAAAGAATCCCACAGGTACTTTACGCATGAAACAACAGTCTGACCCAAGGTAGGAGACAAACTCTCTACCCTTGGATCGAAATCCAACGGTCAGGGGCATTGTGCGCATAAAAAGAAAGTCCAAAAATCAGTACTATAGTATGAGGGGAAATAAATGAGCGCATGACAAAATGCAAATTGGAAACTTTATACAAATCAAACTCAAACATAGTGATTATTGACATAATATTTCCTTTTTCTCTTTCTTCAATTAAGGATTCATACATTATCCAAATTAGATGAAATTTTGTACAGAGATCAACTAAGGCATGTAGATTCTGATTATGTAAATAGATTTTTCTTTTTTAAAGACATTAGATGCATTAATTAACCAAAGCTTAGTTTATCTTTCCTCATGCATTAATGACATTAATATTATCTAATTTTGATGAAACTTCACCCACAAGTCATATTTAATACGTTGAATACAAAATTTCCATCAATTTTTCATTTTGGAGTTGTTTGTACAATTATTTAATATTTTGAAGGTTCTACACACTTTCTCTCTCCTAATTTCACCTTTTAATCAAACTTTCTCCAAATTGAGTGAAAATTCACCGAAAGGCATATTTTAATACATAGATTATGAATCCAAGATTATTTTCCTATTTTAGAGTCATTTTTATTTTATTTGTTATTTTAGGTAAAGCGTATATCTTCTCTTTCCAAATTGAATTAAATCTAATTATTATTATGTGAATAATGTGAAACTTGACTCCCAAGGTAGTTTGGACCCAAGGAACACAATTCTTAACTTAGATTCCACTTTTGAGAATTATTTTAATGAGATATGTCATATGTCCCATTAGTGGCCCATTATCTATATTATTCCTCCAATTAAGTTCTTTAACTTCTTCTTACCAACCAAATGAGTCATATGTGATTATTAAGCACAAATTATTATGTATTTCATTATATACTTTAGGTGACACATTTTATGTTCCATTATTGGCATAAGTCTAATGTGAGAATCATTAGGTCACATTAGGGTGATTTATACATGCATTAGCTTACTAGAGTCATATAAAACATCACTTAGGTCTAACCTCAACCTTGTTTGGCTAAGCCTAAAAGTTCAAACTTCTAGGGTAGGGTTTGAGATCCGTTATGTTACAAATTCCTTATTTGCAAATAACATCCATAGAGTTTAATAGGTTTTCAACAACTTTGATGTTTTCCTATGAATCATAACCATGGTCATATCACTTATGATGTAGTTTGTAGTACATTAATAATTTGTATCAACATCATCTATGCCAATAGTTTTACCTTTAAAATTTTCTCCAAATGTGACCAATAGTTTTACCTGATCTCCAAGTGTATGAAAATCTTCTTGTTTCAATTCATATACCTTTTAGAGAAATTTCCATAGACCATCCAAACCTAAAGAGTATGACAGTTTTGGTCCCCATATCGTGGTCCTTTTGGTTAGGATAATTATTGACAATATTTTATCATTTCAAATATTTAGAACAATCTAATATGAAGAGTTCATTCCATATTTGAGTCACCTAAGTTAGTTGCATGTGAATGATTTTATTTTAATAAATAGTTCTGATAGAACTACCTTCAGCTAAACTTTTCTTTGACATGAAGATTTCTCGATCGAACCATTTATCGACCAGAAAGATTTTCCAGTAAAAACAATTTTGATAGAACTACCTTTGTTTGAACTTTTCTTCGACTGAAGGAGGTCTTGGTTGAACTCTTTGTCGACCGAGATGAAGTTCTATGCATTTTCAATAAATTCAATATTTCTAATATAAAGAAATCATGCTATTAATTTTGGATAACACAACTAAGCAATCAATATGTACAAGTTAAATCTTATTTTAGTTGAGATAAGACATTATGAATTTTAAAATGAAGTCTAGGCCAAATCTCAACTAAGTGTCCAACATTTCTAAGTTGGAGGTTTTGGAACCCAAACTAAATCTGTGTCCTTATTTTTCTTGTAATTGCATGAAAATGAGTAATGTCCAAGACTTAAATAGTAATGACAACAAATGAAATCAATTTCATTTCTATTCTTTGCATTGTGGTCATGATATAGATTGTCTTTAGGTACATACATGATCTTGTTCTTGGGTTTTTGTGTTTTTCTAGTTCTAGGTTTTTGGTAGGATTTCTCTTTAGGTACATAGCCTAGACCTCTTCTTCCAACTTGTCCAATAGAGTTTTTCGTGATTTTATCAAGAATATTATTACTCTTTAGACTATCAACATGTTTTTGTAACCTTGCAATTTCATCAATTTTCTTTGTGATATCTAGTTTTGCTTGATCTAAACTTGAAATCAAGGAATCTCTTTCTTTAACAATGAATCATAATTTGAATGAAAACATAGAACAAGTTGAGTTTGATAATTATTTATCTTAGCAAGAAATTTAACCTTTTCTTGAGAAAGAAGATTATTGTTGATTTCTAGAGCAAGCAACTTGATATTGTAAACATTAATAGATGATTTCAAAGTATCTTTTTCAGACGTAAGGCTTTCTTTTTCAAAAGTAAGATCATTCTATTTAGCATACAAACCATCATTAGTTTTTGTAAGCTTCTTTAATTTCCTTTTACAACCAACATATTTATCATGTAGTTCTTGGATACTAGCACCTATCTCTTCTTTAGATAAATCAAGAAGACATTCCTCATTTTCTTCTTCATTGGTTATTGCAATGAAACAACTTACCTTGTATTCGATAGTCATGAGACATTCTAATTCTTCTTCTCCACTCTCACTATCGTCGCTTGAATCATCCCAAACTGATGTGTAGGCCTTTTCTTTCTTCCTGATAGAGGATTTCTTTCCCTTCTTGACTTTAGGACACTCATTTTCTAAATGTCCATTGTTGCCACATTCAAAGCACCTAAGAGAAGAGGAGGAAGAAAAACAAGAGTTTTGTTAGATTTAAATCTTCTATATTGCTTACCATTTACAATGAGTGTATCCTCTTCATTTTCCTCTCCACTTACTCATCACTTTCTTGAGTGATGATTTGTGCTTTGGTTGATGCTTTAAATGCTATGTACTTCTTTCTTCCCTTTCAAAGCTCCAACTCCAATATTTGTTCTTCTTCAAGAGTAACTTCATGAGTTTCTAGATTACCGATGAGTTGATGCATTCTCAAGGTGGTGATATCATTTGCTTCTCCAATGGTCGTCACCTTTGGGTTGTCATTTGGAGAAAAGTGTTGGTATGTATGCCCATAGAGCCATCCTGAGTGATTGTATGGAGTCGGATATTAGTTAATCAATTAATGCGATTAATTGGTTAATTAATTAATTCCAAAATATTCTAATTAATCCACAAGCGTTTTAATTTACGCAGTCTTTCTGTTTACCGAAGGGTTTAGGAAACCCTGCTTCCTTTCGTCTCCTATTTAAAGGGGCTTGACTACTGATGTCTTTACAAGATATTGAGTGAGGATTTTTATTTTACGTTGACGTATATAAACGCTAGCTGTCATCATCCTTAGGAGATAAAGGAGAGCATTGCGATGCTAGCACATCATCACACATCAACTACTTCTTTCTGCCGACTTAGGAAGCACAACGTGGAGTTCCAGTCCATCCACGTGGATGAAGTAGAGACATAGATGCTGAGATGCCTACATTTGGAGTTCGTCAATGACCATCCATACACACTACGAGCGGTGTACATCACAACATGAAAGGAGTGTCACCGTATCTTCCCGTGACACATTCGGAGTATGGGAGAGAAGTACTGTCTGTGTAAGCTAGGAGAGTTGCACACCATCATGTAGTATGACGTCGCCGGAATTGCTCTGCGACAAGGTATATCCCATGAACACTCTTTCTAAATACGTTGTTGTCGATGAGATCCTGTTGTAGGCTGCGTTGAAATATAACTTTTTTTGTTTCTTCCGCCGCACATGTTTCCTCCAAAAAACCCAATAGTGGTATCAGAGCAACATCGATCTACTTCATATTTAGATTTGTTTTGATATGATCTAATCACTGCATACTATTTTTTTTGGTTGCATATGATGCAAACTTAAAATTGCTAATGTGCATATCTAAACCTAATTCCACGTACGCCGCATGCTTCTATTTTTGAAATTTTAGACAGGGTCGAATATGGAAAATATTGATTTTCCTAAGTGCACAGAAGTAAAATTTTGTAGACCTTTCAGGGGCTCTACCCTTGAGACCCTACAAGGGGCTGCCTGCCCTCGACCCCCGCACAGTCTGTGTGGGAGTCAAAAAATTATTTAATGGGGAATGTCCCACATTAAAATGACTTTAATTTTAATATGTATATATGTATATGTAGATATACCTATGATATCATACACACCACCTCTCAAATGTGTTTTATATGGTGAATGCATGCACGACTATGGCCTGGAATCCCCTTTTGTGAATGTTTTGAATGAATTTGGTTGTGAATGTTGCAGATATATTTGTTTGTGAATAATTTGGATGTATAATAGTTGTACGTGGATCCTTTGTATAAAGTATTTGGCTTGCATTATGAGCCTCATCTCTTATTTCAAAGTGTAATTAATTCTTTCTCTTTATATTTGTACTCATATAATGTAATGGAGATAGGATTAGTTTTAGTCTTTGTAAACACTATGCAAGGAGGCAACTTGAAGATCCAACTCCAAGGAGCATCCATAGAGAAGAAACATGAAGATACAATTCCAAGAAGCAACTTGAAGATCCAACTCCAAGGAACATCCAAGGAGAAGCAACATGAAGATCCAATTCCAAGAAGTAACTTGAAGATCCAACTCCAAGGAGCATCCATGTAGAAGCAACTTGAAGTTCCAACCTCACAGAGAATCCATGAAGTTGTCCATTATAATGCTGATCCTTATAGGTTGATTCACAAGTTTTGTTGCATGAGATGCATAAGAACTTCGGTGGACTGTATTCCTTTATGGATCTAAGGGATTAAAAAAGTATATCCATAACTAATGTTTTTATGTTTGTGATTGCATGTCTATCATTTGTGGTTGTGGATATAGTAATATATGATATATACCATAAGTATGTGGTGTTTGGATATGTATATGTATTAATAAAACCCCTCAATTAATAATATTAAGTTTTAGTTGCCTTCCATAAAGCAACACACATGAAAAGCTTGATCGACTATGTGTGGGCACGCCTCCATGTGGTACACTGTCTATCTTGTGGAACTGTGATGGTGGGTGTGTGGATCTGCCTCTGCAGGGTGCACACTCATCGTGTTGGCCTTAACTAGGGAAACTTGATAGGATCAAGCACTTAGAGGAACACAGATGTGTCATGGCAAGGAGTTGTGCATGATCATCTATCAAAGAGTTGCATATGATGCAATTGGCAAAAGTTTCCTACCCTAGTATTTGGTCTTTGATGCCGGCTTTGGCTGGTCATTGATCCAATTATTTTGGATCTTGGCTCACTACAAGGTTGTACGCTGCAATCTTATGAGTTGATAGTGATTTCTATCAATTTGAATAAAATAATGGGAGAGTAATTAATTAAAGGCCTAATTAATTTCATTTATCAAATCTTTACAAGTCAAAATGTTTTAGACTAAATGCAAACCTTTTCTTTTATAGCAATCAAATGGTAAACAATACTCACACATTCTCATTGCGATAGGTCCTTGAGAAGGACAAACTTACCAGAATCAACTTTCAAAACTAGTTTAGGATGCTGAGAATTGTTCTCAGGCTCCTCGAAACACAATGATCCAGCAGAACCCACCTCAAATGCACCCAAGGCTGAAAAGGATGCTTACAAGAAGCATCTTGATGACATTGTGGATGTCAAGTGCCTGATGTTGTGCGCAATGAACTATGAGTTGCAAAAGTAGCATGAGAACATGAATGTCATGGAGATGGTAACACATCTCAAGAACATGTATCAGCATCAAGCAAGATAGGAGAGATACGATGTCTCTAAGGCTTTGTTCAGGAGCAAGATGAAAGAGGGAGAGTGAGTTGGCACCCACACACTCACTTTGATTTGGTACGTGGAAAGCCTATCCAAGTTGGGATTTCCCCTAGGTCAAGAGTTGGCCACTAATGTGATTATACAATTGTCACCTGAAAAATATAGTTATTTTGTCATAAACTACAACATGAACAATCTTGACAAGCCGTTGTCAGAATTATTGGGCATGTTGAGGACAACAGAAGCACAAAATGAAGAAAGAAAAGCCCAAGTCTGTGATGATGATAAGCAGGACAAAGAAAAAGTCAAACGCCAAATGCAAGGCTAAGAAAGGTACTAAAGTTGGGCATAAGACAAAGTCATCCATGCTCAAAGCTAAAGGTGGGATCTCCAAAGAATGAAGTTGTCACCATTCTCACCAAGATGGACATTGGAAAAGAAATTATCCTCTCTACCTAGAGGAACTAAGGAAAAAGAAGAGGATAGAGATCTCCACTTCAGGTATATACATTATTGAGATAAACTTAAATACTTCTTTATCATGGGTACTGGATACCAGATGTGGATCTCACATATGTTCAAATATGCATGATCTGATAAGAAGTAAGCCTTTACGAAAGGGCCAAATCAAGCTACGGGTCACTAATGGAGCAAGAGTTGCTACCACCATAGTTGGAGTTATTAGTTTATCTTTTCCTACATGCCTTGTAATAGAATTAGAGAATTGTTATTAAGTACCTATCATTAATAGAAATATTATTTCTACATCTTGTATGGACAAGAGTGGATTTGAATTTCACATTAAGAATGGAATGATTTCTATTTATACATATGAGATCTTTTATGGAAATGCCCCTATGTCTTATGGCATCTACTTGTTATAACTTGAGACTAGCATATACAACATATATACAAAAAGTCTAAGACTTGAAAACTCAAACAAAACATACTTATGACATTGTTGTCTTGGGCACATAAATGAGAAGTGCATATCTAGACTCCATTAGGATAGTTATCTAGACTCTTTTTATTTTTAATCATTAGAGACATGTGAGGCTTGTTTATTAGGTAGGATGACCAAGACTCCTTTCACTGGACACAGTGAGAGAGCCAGTAATCTGCTAGGGCTCATACATAATATGTATGTGGACCTTTTAGATCTAATTCTAGAGGCTATCAACACTTCATTACCCTCACTGATGACCTCAGTAGGTATGGCTATGTATATCTTATGTAACACAAGTAAAAAACTTTTGAAATGTTCAAGACTTTCATGAATGAAGTAGAGAAGCAACTTGATAAGAGTATTAAAGCGCTCCGTTCAGATCAAGGTGACAAATACTTAAGCTAAGAGTTTGAGGACCTTCTGAGAGACCATGGTATTGTATCACAATAGACTCCACCTAGTACCCAACAACATAATGGTGTGTCAGAAAGAAGGAATCGTACATTATTAGACATGGTACAATCAATAATGAGTTCAACCGAACTTCCAATATCGTTCTGGGGATATGCTCTTGAAACTGCAATGTTTACATTTAACTGTGTACCTTCCAAATCAGTTTAAAAGACAATATATGAGATATGGAATGGGAATCGTACCAATTTGTCTATGTTAAAGATTTGGAGATGTGAAGCTTATGTTAGGAAACAATTCCCTAAAAAGCTTAGATCCAAATCTAAACAATGCTATTTTGTTGGATATCCCAAGGAAACTCGGGGATACTAGTTCTACACACCAACTGACAACAAAGTGTTTGTTGCTAGGACTGATATATTTCTCGAAAAGGAATTTATTTCTAAAAGGAATCAGTGGGATGAATGTAGAGCTCGAAGAAGTTCGAGATCAACAAAAAAGAAGAGAACCCGATGAGGTACATAAGGAACATGAAGACTCACAAACTGTTGTGGAATTTCAAGTTCCAAATGTAACACATGAAACTCGTAGGTCTAGTAGGACACGACTTGAGCCTGAGACATTTAGATTTCTCATGACTCAAGACAGTGACAAATTGGGCATAGTAGATGAGCCAACTTCCTATCTAGAAGCTAATAAGGGACCAAAATCTGAGAAATGGCTCGAAGCCATGAGATCTGAGATGGAATCCATGTACACCAACAAGGTATAGACCTTAGTGGATCCACCCGAAGGGGTAAAACCCATAGGGTGCAAGTGGGTATTCAAGAAGAAGACCGACATGGATGGAATTGTTCAAACCTATAAAGGCAGATTGGTTGCGAAAGGATTCCGTGAAATTCAAGGTGTTGATTATGACAAGACCTTCCCATCAGTTGCCATGGTTAAATCCATCAGGATCATGATTGCCATTGCAGCTTATCATGACTATGAGATTTGGCAGATGGATGTTAAAACAACATTACTTAATGGGAATTTACTCGAGGTTGTGCACATGACACAACCTGAGGGTTTTATCAATCCAAAGGAAGCCAATAAAGAGTGTAAGCTACAAAGGTCAATCTATGGATTGAAGCAAGCATCTCAGAGCTGGAATCTACATTTTGATGAAGTAGTCAAAAAGTTTGGATTTAGTCAAAATGAATATGAACCTTGTGTTTACAAAAAGGTTAGTGGGAGCACAGTCGTATTTGTCATATTGTATGTGGATGACATACTATTGATGGGAAATGACATACCTACTCTTAAAATAGTAAAAGGTTGGCTGGGGTGACCTTCTCTATGAAGGATTTAGGCAAAACATCCTATATACTAGGAATCACGATCTATATAGATAGATCTAGAAGGCTTCTAGGCCTAAGCCAGAGCACATACATTAACAAGGTGCTAAAGAGGTTTAGCATGGAGGGTTCTAAGAGAGGTAACTTGCACATGTCCCATGGGATTACGATCTCTAAATCCCAATGTCCTAGTTCATGTGATGAATGGGCACCGTTGAGTAAGATTCCATATGCATCAACAATTGGATCTATCATGTACGCGATGTTATGTACTCGTCTTGATGTGTCATATGCTTTGAGCATGATGAGAAGGTATCAGTCAGATCCAGGTGAATGTCACTGGATAGCCATAAAGAACATCCTAAAGTACTTGAGAAGGACTAAGGATCAATTCTTAGTATACGGTGGTGAGAAAGAGCTCGTGGTAAAGGGTTACACTGATGCTATCTTCCAAACTGACAAATATGACTATAGATCACAATCTAGATTTGTGTTTTGCCTGAACAACGGAGCTGTGAGTTGGAAGAGTTCCAACCAAGAGATGGTTGTAGATTCTACAACATAGGCCAAATATATTGTCGTATCTAATGTTGTAAAGGAAGCTATGGGGATCAAGAAGTTCATTTTTGAACTTGGAGTGGTTACAAGAACTAGTGATGCAATTGAGTTGTTTTACGACAATAATGGAGGAACTTTACAGGCTGAAGAACCAAGATCACACCAACATTCCAAACATATTCTATGAAAGTTCCATCTTATATGAAAGATCGTACAACGAGGAGATGTGAAGATATGCAAAGTACCTACAGAAAGAATTGTCGCTGACCCGCTCAAAAAAGCACTTCCCCAATAGAACATGACATATATGTTCGATCACTTGGATTGAGACTTATGAGTGATTGGGTATAAGTGCAATTGGGAATCTATTTGTATATATTCCCGTAGAGACTGTCATTTGATGATTGTAATGGGATACTATGTAAATGTAATACTATATTGATCTTATCAATAAAGGCAAGTTTCCAATCTATATGTATGTGTTTTATATTGTGAGATGACTACAAAACTTATAGATGTCTATAGAATAATATACTCAATGACATATGTCTTTGGGTTGATGACCTGAATAGTGAGATCATATGTATGCTAAGAGTATGTATTCTTGTTTTGTCCCTAATCAGTTGTTATGGTGGAAATATCCATAGACATCAATAGCACATAAGATTAGAATGTATGTTGGTTGATGGAAGAATCTCATTAGCCATGATATGGAGATATCAAACCAAATACATAGATACTTATTAAAGAACAATGTATCAGACAGACCCACCTTGAGAGTGACACATGGATGCCATGATTGGTAGTTAGAGTCACATCTCATAGTGGTGGTGGTGATTGTGGTACTTAGACCTAAAGTCACTACACTTATCACATTTCGTTCAATGTAATTTGACATTATCCACCGTGGTCCTGAATAAGGATTTCCATAAAGATGGTGTTTGGGTGCACTGTGACACATGGGGATGATTGTGAGTGATGTAGATGGAATTTATCCTTCCTACGGGAGTTTGATATTCTGGTCACTTGATAAGTGAGACTGAGAAATGCATAGCCATGCTGATGTGAATCAATATGTGATATTGAGCTTACATATATCTCAGAGAGTCTTCTCTAGTTCAAGGAACATGGATTTAATGTTGAAGAGAATGATGTTTCTGTGACTCAAGTTCAATCTGGATATTAGAGACAAAGGAACTATACAATCATTGTAACATCGGTCATGAATGATAGGTTAAGTTGTTCTCCAACTTCTCCAATTACTTGGGTGGTGATGAAGTCTTGTTAGATACCAATCATTTCTTGTGAAATCATAATATGATTATGGATATCACTACCAACATAATTTGGAGCCTAGCGGGTCACACACATTGGATGTGTTGGAATAGAAGTATAATTGTTGATTTGATTGGAATTATCCCAAATCACATTGATTACTAAAATGTTTTTGTAATCCATTACAATAATATTGGAATATGTTAAAATGTTTAAGCCAATTAATTAGAGTGACTAGATCTAAGTGCAAGTGGGAGTCTATTAGTATGTATGCCCATAGATCCATCCTGAGCGATTGCATGGAGTTGAATATTAATTAATCAATTAATGCGATTAATTTGTTAATTAATTAATTTGAGAATATTCTAATTAATCCATGAGCATTTTAATTAACATAGTCTTTCAATTTACTAAAGGGTTTAGGAAAACATTCTTCCTTTCATCTCCGATTTAAAGGGGCTTGATGGCCGATGTCTTTATAAGATATTAAGATAGGCTTATTAGTTTACGCTAACGTATGTAAACCCTAGCCGTCACTGTCCTTAGGAGAGAAAGGAGAGCACTACAATGCTAGCATGTCATCGCACATAGACTACTCCTTCCTGTCATCTTAGGAAGCATGACATGGAGCTCTAGTCCACCCGCATGGTCGAAGTAGAGATGAAGATGCTGAGATGCCTGTATTCGGAGGACGTCAATGATCCTCCATACGCGCTATGAGAGGCATACATCACCGCACAAAAGGAGAACCGTCAGATCTTCCCACGATGTGTTTGGAGGATGGGAGAGAAGTACCGTATGTGTAATATAGGAGCGTTTCACACCATCATGCAGTGGGACATTGTCAGACTTGCTCCATGACAAGGTATATCCCACAGACACTCTTTCTGAATACATTGTTGTCGACGAGATCCTGTTGCGGGTTGTGTGGAATTATTTTTTTTTTGCTTACTCCTTGCATGTTTCCTCCAAAAAATGTAAAAGAAAGGATATAAGAATCTTGGACACTTGATCTTTCTCACTTGTATACTTACCCAAGGCATTCAAGCTGTTAACAATAGAATAAAACATTGAATACATTTCACTAACAGACTCATTAGGTTGCATGCTGAATTGTTCAAACTTTTGTTTAAGCATATTATCTTGGTATTCTTAACTTGAGTTGTACCTTCATGTGTAACTGAATTTTCATGCCATATCTCATAAGCAGTTTCACATGAAGATATCCTATTAAACTCACCAACAAAAATAGAATAATATAAAATTCTTACCACTTGTGCATTCAATTGAACTTGGTTTACCATTTTAGGATTTCATGTTGAAAACTCCATTCTAGGAAGCTCATAGGGCAAGGACACCATCCTCCAAAGGTCCAGGCCGATCCCTTGGAAATAATATTGCATCCTTCTTTTCCAATAAATATATTTGCTTCCATCAAAGGGTGGTGGCTGACTCACGTAAGTTTCTTTAAGGTTGAGGTTGTGAAGTACATTGTCACCCATTCTTCAAGACCTATTAGGGATCCTTGAATACCTACTCTGATACCCACTAAAAGATCTAGAGAGGGGTGAATTGATCTTTTCATACTTTAAAATTTTATTAAAAACTTAAATCAAATAAGGAGGAAACAAGGAAGACACTTTGATTTAGAGTGGTTCCAACCTTTGAATCAAAAGTTTTCAGTGTATTACCCAATTGTTTCCAATTGGGTTTGTGAAAGTGATTTATTTTATTTACCTCACAAGGATGTTACAATAAAACACAATCACCTTCCATTCAAATTATCCTTCACCTTAAAGTAGCCTCAACCTCCTTGAAGCAACCTTCTTGAAGTAACCTCAAGTAACCTTGGAGAATCCTTCACAACCTTGAAGTAGGTCCACCACCTTGAGATAGCCTTCACCTTGAAGTAGCTCCAACCTCCTTTGAGTCAGCCTTCTTGAAGTAGCCTCAAGCAACCTTGTAGCAGCCTTCACCACCTTGAAGTAGCTCTACCACCTTGAGATAGCCTTCACCTAGAGGTAGATCCAACCTCCTTTGAAGAAGCCTTCTTGAAGTAACTTCAAGCACACCTTGGAGAAGCCTTCTCTTTGTTGAAGTAGCACCAAGCAACCTCCTTTCAACAAACTCCAACCATAGTAGTAGTCAAGGAGAACAAAGTACAATATAAAAGAAATAGATTGGAAGAAAGAAATACTTAACCAATGAAGTACAACACTATGATCCTATATCAAGCATATTGATCTCCTATCTAGTTAATATGCACCTAGATAAATGTTGTGACTAGGAGATTGTATCTATAGGACACAACTTTAGAGCACAAGGAAGAAGGTAGCAAGTGAATCTCAGCTTTGTTGCTCTCTAGAATGGATGCTCAAGTGTAGCTTGTGTGTTTTAGGTGTCCTAAGACCTCTCCTATTTATAGTAATAATTTGCAAGTGTCTATGGACATTTTAAGGAGTCTCTAGAGTGTTCTTAGTGCTTAACTAGATGTTGGGTAGAAAGTAGTTGGGTTGCAAAGATGAAAATGTTTGTTAAATGCAAAGTTTTCAGAACTTTTCTTAGTCGACCAGATGACTCTCAGACCACAATATTGTCGACCGGATGACTGTCTAAGTTTAGTTGGCTATATGTCTGTTTCTCTCTTGCTTAAACCTATTACAACATCAATATCTCAGTCCACAATATTGTTGATTGATAAGGACTTTTGCAAGGATTTGCAATGTATGTGAGGTCCTATTGATGACTCATATGAAACCTATCAACCCTAAGTCTTAATGTGAGTTGAAGATAGGGTTTTGGGTGTGTGGGAAAATCCAGGGCTGTAAATGGGTAGGGTTGGGTAGGGTAGGGTAAAGGCTTACCCTTACCCTTACTCGTGTCTTTAATGCGAGTAGTGGGTAGGGTAATTACCCTTTTCCTACAAACTTTTACCCTACCCTTACCCGCACCCTTTAAATTGTAGGGTAAATGGGTAAAATTCCATGAAGATATGTATATGATAATTTC
The DNA here is from genome assembly GCA_963693085.1 of Alisma plantago-aquatica. Classification (NCBI taxonomy): domain Eukaryota; kingdom Viridiplantae; phylum Streptophyta; class Magnoliopsida; order Alismatales; family Alismataceae; genus Alisma; species Alisma plantago-aquatica. Next base: position 267,702,899 of record OY856409.1, on the reverse strand, counting down.
ATTAATAATATCATATGATATTCCCTATATCAAATACAGGACACTCTTAAAACTAGTTTTTGATAAAATTAATTATGTCTTCGTGATATACAACAAAAGAAATAATATAAACCCAATATTTTTCTAAAAATAAAGCCTAATCTTTCTAATATCTTATTTCCTATTAATGGATCCATTTGTCTCTTTAATATATGACTATAAAAGGTGGTTACATGTTACCATTTGTTTATTGAAGATATGAGAATCATAATAGTACAAATTAAGAAAGTAATGATGTTGCTTGTTGGAGTTTTAATAGACATTTATACATATATTATAATCTGAAATTATAAATTTAAACTTGTACTAATGGGTAAATGGGTAAAGCGGGTAGGGTAAAGCTTCTCCCTTACCCTACCCTCTTTAGATGTGGGTAAAGTGGGTAATGGGTAAATGGGTGGTGGGTAAAAAAATGCCTACGCTTACCCTACCCCACAAGGTATGGGTGGTGGGTCAATGGGTAATACCCTACCCATTTATAGCCCTAGGAAAATCTGATGCTTGATTTACATGATATCTAAGTACTTGTGCATTATATACTTGTACAAGTTTCCTTATTTCCCTGAAACCTAAAATACTCAAGTAGCACATGAGATCCAGAAGAATGAAATGTTTGGCATCATCAAAACAAAGGGTGTGCTAATGTCCAATTTAGCAAAATCAGCAAGGGCCAACTAAGAAGGTATGGAAATGTGTAACACAAACCAGGTAATGTGCATATAGGGTGAAATGCTATTAAGTCCATCACAGTTAAAAGAACAAGCGACATGCCTAAATTAACTTGAGAAAATCTTATAAAGAGATATTTTGAATATTTACATCTTGAATAGAATTTGACACATAACATGAATTATTGCAAAAGAAGAACCCATGTAATGGATCCCAACATGGTTGGGATTGAGGTTTAGATGATGATGATGATGATGATCCTACACTCTATAAAATATTCTATAAGCTCTAGAATAGTCAGTAGTATGTAGAATATTCTATAATCTCCCGATGGTTCTGCAACTTAGGGAGTATTGTAGAATATGTGGAGAACTCAAGAATGTGCCAATATTCCAAAATGTGTGGAAGATCATCTATAGAAATATGTACTTTAGAAGACATGCAATCATAAAATTATCTAGAGTCTAAAATAAGTCTAGAAGTATCTTGAAAAAATATCTAAGAGGAAAAAGTGTTATTGTATAATGTAAAAGGTTCTTATGGAGGCTACAAATAGGAACCTAGCCATTCTATATGGGCATCCAATCCTAGGAACCTCAAACCTGAGGGGCCAACTCCTAGCAATCCTTCCATCTTAGATTCCCCTATCCTTATAGAAGTTGAAGTAATTGTAGAATCTTATTCTTGTAAGAACCATTCCAATAGTGAAGAAAATTTACTTCTTGCATCATTTTCTTCTCTAAAAATTTCCTTACTTGATCCCACCATCTTCTTCTTACAAAACAAATTTGGTGTGGGATTGTAGCTCTTCAACCTCTTCCCTAAATATCATCATATTTGACATCGTTCACAAACCCAACCACTTTTCAATATACTCATAGTCTCATCCCTACATTCAAGGGTGAGATTTATGATTATTAGAATTTTCAAATGAAGACTCTCTTCATCTCCCAAGATTTAATTGAGCTAGTGGAGAAAGGTTATGAAGAACCAAGTGATGCAACACATTTCTCATCTTGGGATTCTAAAAAGTAAGCAGTGTACAATGCAAACAAGAAGAGTGATGCAAAGGCTCTTTTTTCTATTCTACAATAGTAAGCACAGCCATATATATTAGTGTTTGTGCCTTTAGAAAAGAATAGTAGGTATGGGATATCTTGAAAGAGGAGTACCAAAGCTCAAAAAATGAAATCTTCATCAAACTCCAATCCCTTTGAAGAGATTTTGACAATATTATCATGAAGGACAATGAATCTATTGAAGATATCTTCTCCTGACTATTTAAAATAATGAATTATATTTAGATTTATAGATATTACATAAAAAATTAAATGAAAGTTGAAATGATTTTGAGAAGCTTGCCCCCTAAATTTGATCGCATTTTTTCTTCTATTGAAGAATCTAAAGATCTGTGTAGCTTATCTTTATATGAGCTATTGAATTCTCTACAAGCACATTACCAAAGAATGAATAGGTTCGACATACAATCACTGGAGCAAGCTTTTCAATCCACAGTCACTATCTATGAAAAGAAACACCTAGATGAAGAAGCAAATGGGAGGACACACTACCAAAAGAGGATTCTAAAAGGAGAATATGATAGATACAAATGTTGAGCAAATCGATCAAAAATTGGATTCAACAACATGAATGATTCATATGGTAACTTTGAATTCTCATGCATTCTTTGCAAGAAGAATAATCATGATGTTACAAGTTCTCAATATCATTGCACTAGATGCAAGAAATCAAATAATACCAAATGATATTGCTGGTATAAAAAAGGCAAGTCCAATTTTATGACAGATAATGAGCTTTCTCATTTAAAGGCTTCCATTTCAATGGCTTTTGATTCTCTTTTTTTAATCATGCTTCAACACTCAATAAGAGGCAAATACAGTATGATATCAATATATTGGCTTCTATAATCACATGATTGTATATAATCAATAATTTATCAAGATCCAAGAAGGAGGGAATCAGAAGTGAAGCTTGAAGATGGAAATCTACAATGCATATAAGGAAAAGGATACATCACGGTTGACAAAAAAACTACATAGCTCTAAAATTATTCATGAGGTTCTGAATATTCCATAATTACCTCAAAACTTGTTAAATGTTGTAAAACTTACGATAGATCATACAAAATTATCATTGATGATGACTATTACAAACTATTTGACAATATATAAAGGCAAGTAGTTTCCAGAATTAAGAAGTCTCTGAGTAAAGTATATCCTATGATAATGCCCTTGACAAATAAGATTGCCCTAAAATTTAAGTGAGTTGATGAAGAAATATTTTTTAAATATAAGATATGGACATCTAAATTTAAGAAGTCTCTAAAATAGGAATACTATATTTGCCCCCCCCCCCCAAATAAAGTAAGAAACAAAAATTTGTGATGGATGCATTTAGGGAAAAAAACATCGATTACCCTTCCCTGAATCAAATTGGACATCAAAAGCTCCTCTTGTGTTGGTACATGCAGATATATGTGGGTCAACTCAAATTTTATCTTTTAATGATTAAAGTAGAATGATGTGTGTTTATTTCCTTCTGAAAAAATCAGGCCAGAGCACATACATTGACAATGTGCTAAAGAGGTTTAGCATGGAGGGTTCTAAGAGAGGTAACTTGCCCATGTCCCATGGGGTTACGGTCTCTAAAGCCCAATGTTCTGATTCATGTGATGAACGGGCACACATGAGTAAGATTCCATATGCATCAGCAATTGAATATATCATGTATGTGATGTTATGTACTCATCCTACTGTGCCGTATGGTTTGAGAATGACAAGCCAGTGTTAGTCTGATCTAGGTGAATGTCACTGGATAGCTATAAAGAAAATCCTAAAGTACTTGATAAGGACTAAGGATCAATTCTTGGTATACAGTGGTGAGGAAAAGCTCGTGGTAAAGGGTTACACCGATGCTAGCTTCCAAACTGACAATGATGACTATAGATCGCAATCTGGATTTTTGTTTTTCCTAAATAATAGAGTTGTGAGCTGGAAGAGTTCCAAGCAAGAGATGGTTGTGGATTCTACAATAGAAGCTGAATGTATTGTCACATCTAATGCTACAAAGGAAGCTGTGTGGATCAAGAAGTTTATTTCTGAACTTGGAGTGGTTCCAAGTGCTAGTGATGCAATTGAGTTGTTTTGTGATAACAATGGAGCAATTTCACAGGCTAAAGAACCAAGATCACACCAACATTCCAAACATATTCTACGGTGGTTCCATTTCATACGAGAGATCATATAGCAAGGAGATGTGAAGATTTGCAGAGTTCCTACAGAAAGAAATGTGGCTGACCCACTTACAAAAGCACTTTCACAGAAGAAACATGACAGACATGTTCGATCACTTGGATTGAGATTCATGAGTGATGGGGTATATGTGCAAGTGGGAATCTGTTGGTATGTATGCCCATAGAGACTATCATTTGATGATTGTAATGGGATACTATGTAAATGATTTGTAATTCTACATTGATCATATAAATAAAGGCAAGTTTCTAGTCTATATGTTTGTGTTTTATATTGTGAGATGACCACAAAACTTATAGATGTCTACAGAATAATATACTCAATGACATATGTCTTCGGGTTGATGACCTGAATAGAGAGATCATATGTATGCTAAGAGTATGTATTCTTGTTTTGTCCCTAATCAGTTGTTATTGTGGAAATATCCATAGACATCAATAACACATAAGATTCAAATGTATGTTGGTTGATGGAAGAATCTCATTATCCGTGATATGGATATATCAAACCAAATACATAGATACTTGTTGTAGAATAGTGTATCGGACAGACCCACCTTGAGAGTGCCACATGGATGCCATGATTGGCAGTTAGAGTCGCATCTCATAGTGATGGTGGTGATTGTGGTTCTTAGACCTGAAGTCACTACACTTATCACATGTCATTCAGTGTACTTTGATATCATCCACTGTGGTCCTGAATATGGATTGCCATAAAGATGGTGCTTGGGAGCACTGTGACACGTGGGGATGACTGTGAGTGATGTAGATGGAATTTGTCCTTCCTATGGGAGTTTGATATTCTGACCACTTGAAAAGAGAGACTGAGAAATGCATGGCTATGATGATGTGATTCAATATGTGATATTGAGCTTACATATATCTCAGACGGTCTGCTCTAGTTCAAGGAACATGGATTGAACGTTGAAAAGGATAACAGCTCCATGACTCGAGTTCAATCTAGATATCAGCGACAAAAGAACTATACAATCACTGTAACACCAATCATGAATGATAGGTTAAGTTGTTCTCCAACTTCTCCAATTACTTGGGCAGCAATGAAGTCTTTCTAGATACCAATCACTGCTTGTGAAATCATAATATAATTATGGATATCCCTATCAACGTAATTTGGAGCCTATCGGGTCACACACATAGGATGTGTTGGAATAGGAGTATAATTGTGGATTTGATTGGAATTTCTCTGAATGGCATTGATTACTAAAATGTTTATGTAATCCATTATAATAATATCGGAATATTTGAGTGACTGGATCTAAGTGCAAGTGGTATTCTATTAGTAAATATGCCCATAGATCCATCGCGAGTGATTGCATGGAGTCATATATTAATTAATCAATTAATATGATAATTTGGTTAATTAATTAATTCTAGAATATTCTAATTAATCCACAAGCATTTTAATTAACGTAGTGTTTCTATTTACCAATGGGTTTAGGAAACCCTACTTCCTTTCATCTCCTATTCAAAGGGGCTTGACAACCGATATCTATATAAGATATTGAGAGAGGATTTTAGTTTACACTCACGTACGTAAACCCTAGTTGTCACTATCCTCAGGAAAGAAAGAAGAGCACCGTGATGCTAGCACATCGCCGCATAGAGACGACTCCTTCCTGCCAACTTAGAAAGCATGACGTGGAGTTCCGGTCCATCCACGTGGATGAAGTAGAGATGTATACGGTGAGATGCCTGTGTTCGGAGGATGTCAATGAACATCCATACGCACTACGAGTGGCGTACATCACCGAACGAAAGGAGCACCACTGAATCTTCCTACAACACACTCAGTGAATGGGAGAGAAGTTGTGTCTATGTAGGCTAGAAACATTGCACACCATCATGCAACGAGACATCTCCGGACTTGCTCTGCGATAAGGTATATCCCACAAACACTGTTTCTAAATACGCTATTGTCGACGAGATCCTGTTTTAGGTTGTGTGGAATTGTTTTCTTGTTGCTTCCACCGCGCATGTTTTCTCCACAAAACCCAACATTATCCTCCCACTACATCTAGTGAAGGATGTCATGTCATTTGTGAATAAATAAGATTTGCATGTTTCCTTAGGTTCAATAACCAAGGGAATATAGATCAACATCGATATGTATTCTAGGCATACACTTCTCATATTCGAACAAGATGACTAATGCTATTGATGGTCTTAAGTTATCAATTATAATCCTTTGGTATAAACATTATAAACAGTCATATTTGGATCATTTTGCATAAATATTGCAACATGTTTTAGGGCCAATGCCATGTAAGATCATATCTTTGAAATAGAAGCACCAATAATTCTTTATTGATAATCATCTTTGTCCATACAAGATGCATAAAGAAAATGTTTCTATTCTAATGGCATAATGAAACAACAGTTATAATAACTCTATTACATGCCCATTGGGCTTAGATAAATTTAAATGTACACTATGGCTTATGAAACACTTGCTCTGCCTTATCCATCTTTGTCATTCTATGAGGGCTTTAACTTCTTGTTAGATCTTGCACTTCAGTATGTCAGATCTCTTATCTGGTACCATATACCAAAATTTAAGAAGTAATTAAATTTATCTTATGTTGTTTATACCTAAAGTGGAGGCCTTAGTGTCATCCTTCCTCATCTTTAGTTCCTCTAACCAAAGTGGGAAATTTCTCTTCCAATGTCCAGGAAGGTGACAATGGTGAAAATCACCTCTTTTTTTCTTTACTCCACCTTTTGCCTTGATATCTGAAGAATTGGGTTTCTGACTAGATTTAGAACTCTTCTTAGTTTGCCATTGCCATTAGACTTACCCTTTGTCTTGTTGATCATCATCAAAGACTTGGGCTTGTCTTTCTTCATTTTTGTCTGAGCTATCCTCACCATGCCCAACAACTCTGTCAACCACTTGTCAAAGTCGTTCATGTTTTAGTTCATGAAAAACTGACTATATGACTCTGGCAGGGACTGCAAAATCATGTCATTGGCCAACACTTGACCCAAGAGAATCCCAGTCTAGATAGGTTCTCCACATACCCAATGAGCTTGAGTAAATGAGGACCTACTGGATCTCCTTCTGCCATGCTGCACTTGAACAACACCTTGGAGACATCATGTCTCTCCTGTCTTGCCTGGTCTTGGTACATGTTCTTGAGATGTGTGACCATCCCAATCGCCCCCATGTGCTCATGCTTCCTTTGCAACTCAAGGTTCATGGAGCATAGCATCATACACTTCACATCTACAACGTCCTCAGTATACTTCTTATAAGCATCCTTGTCAGCCCTTGGAGTATTTTGTGCAGGTTCCTCTAGTTTTGGCATTTCCAAGAGATAGATCTTGCGCTCTTGCATGAGAACAATTCGCAGTGTCCTAAACTAGTTGTGGAAGTTGTTCCCAACAAGTTTGTCCTTCTCAAGGACCGATCGTAGAGAAAAGTAATTGTTTCTTGTTTCCATTTGGTTCTACTAAAGCATTTGCAATTTTGTCAAAAACTCAACATTTTGATTTGTGCTTTGGTTTGATTTGATTAAAATTTGGGCTTTAATAATTAGGTCTTTAATTAATTATCATTCTCATTATATTATTTAAATTGATAACCCTCATGTATCAATTCAGAAAATTGTAGTGAACAATTTTTAATGAGCCAAGATACATATTTCATCAAGTCATGAGTCAGCTTTGACTGATCGCCCACAACCTGACTATTTAGGCAGAAAAACTTGCCAATTGCATCATATGTAACTCTTGTATAGAAGATATGTGTAACTCCTTTCCATAATCATCTGCATGCTTCTAGGCTTGGGCTCTCCAAGTCATCAGTTAAGCTTGACTAAATAGCCAATATGATAGATATGCACCATGTGTGACACCCTTTGCCACAAAATGCGAGATTACTCAAAACAAAAATACGGAAGAAAGATTAAACAAAAAGATTACTGGAAAATATTGAAATTTAAAATCATTTTTATAAAACTTTCAAATAGAAAGAACCTTTACATATGGGTCCTTTCATGCCTCAAAGCACTTACTATGTGTGCCATCAACCTGTTACCAGAGAACCTGTTCCTAAACATATATACATATATCAACTACATCTGTATACAAAATGGCATACAAGACAACCACATATCGAAAACATGTCCACAAAACATCTACAAAACATTCACAAAGACCCGAGTGTATAGGGACGAATCTAGGACTCTATCAACAAAAGACATCCAACAAAACTTTCAACCTTGTCAGCTACTGCCTCTCCTACTTCTCCTCAACTTCTGTTGTACGATCTCTACCTCTTCATGCACCACCACCTAAAAAGGATGTCGGAAACCCACAGGGTGAGGTTCCAAATCTCAGCGAGAGATATAACTCTCCACCAACTCTATTATTATCATAGATAAGATAATTAAAGCGAGCAGTAAAGTTATAACCATAAGAATTAGGTAAACATTACTAACAGGATGAGATATTACTATTGATTTATGAAACATATTAACATTATAAAAGGAATATTAAGAGAATGTATATTCCCTACCAGTAATATTGTATGAAAACAAGAAAGGCCTCATATCTAATGTTTTCGTATTTGATCCTATGCAAGTATACTACATGGCTGATTACGTCTTATGCTCCAGGGATTTGAGTCATACCATCCAAATCCAACCGACCAGTGCTAAGTTGAAATTAGTGCCATACAAGGTCTAGTGGAAGAGATGGAATCCACGACATCACCCCCTCGATCAATATGAGAATCTTGGCAGTCACATCATTAGTCAAACTGCTATTAGTGGCATATAGTCCAACTGTACAAATCTAGCCCGCCTTGGTATAAGTCACGACGCTAAAGAAAATGAGCCACAACCCACAGACACACTCTTATCAGGGTATGACCTGTATCCAATCTAGTATCACATATTACTGAGCTACGGCCTCAAACTGCACTCTTATCAGGGTATGGTCTGCAGCCAATCCTATATCATGTGGACATAAGGGGACATTCATCCTCACCCAAACATATTCAGAATATGTGCTCTGACCTAAACTCATTTCACCATTCAACAAGTACTGACACTGAATGGATCTATGGCATAGGACAAGCTACATGAATAAGTTCCACTTGATTAGTTAGAAAATTTAAGTGTCTTTTAGCATCGATCAAGTTACAATGTATAAAATCTAAACAAGTTCAATATAAACAAGGGCATAATACATCATAGAACATGTTTGAGCACATAGGGTGTGATTTCATCACATCATCAGATGATATTTTCCAATCACTATATTTCTCATCAAAAGGATCACATACTTTGGGGTAGCAACCCCTCATCTCATCCCTGAGGAAATTATCATCTCATACAAGTCAATAAGACATCATTAGGCCATAAGACCATTTCCTTCCTATTTCAATGATATGAACATCTCACATGACTCATAAGGCCCCTCCAAACATGTCATAATCACCATAGTTCATACCTAGATATCCATGCCAATTGGTATTACCTGCATGGTTAGGGACTAGTAACAAGAAGAGTAATACATCATCAACACTACCATCTCATAAGATTCAACCATACATTTTACATCATTAGGGATTGAGTTCTTCTTAATCAATTAGGGTTGACATGGTTGGATCAACAACCACCCTTAGATCAAATTTATCAGCATCATTATAAAGAATGTTATGAAATAAAGATTATAGAAAACATCACTCTTGTTATTATTCTCACAACCACCCCATAGGGTATCACATCATATCATGCAACCCTATCATCAACATGATGTATCATAACCACCATCATAAGGTATCATTTGAGATTATCATATAGTGTATCAATTTACCACTTATGGAGAGTGTGACGGTCAACACCTCCCAAGGTGTGATGGGCAATAGAAACACCTAAAATGTGACGGGCAACACCAAGGTATGTCAGGCAATGCCAAGGTGTGTCGGTTGTTAGGGTTAGGGTTTGGCTAGATGTCACGGGTTAGGGTGTATCGAACAACATCACCATAGAGGTGTGTTGGCCTCCCCCCAACCAGGGGGTCATGGTTAGCCCTGACCATAGACCAACCACACTAGGTACATCCATGGCCATGACAATTAATACCTTGTTGGATTAGCAACACATATCGGTTAGGCACTATATCAGTTTAGGCACTCTTGGGTTATGACATGTTAGCTCCTTCAAGGTCTATCCACCATATTAGTTTAACAACCACAAGACAAGCTAACCTTCTCATCCCACGATGACATAAACATCCACAAAACATGTCGTCCAAGACATCCCCAAGTTGTGACGACCTATCACATGGTGTGTTGTCTTGTTGCACCACAAGTGATGATGACCTCATACACCACCATATATCAACCTAGTCATTGTAAACCTTAGGAGAATTGTATACTAGTCCACCTATTGTAAGGAGGCAGGATCACCCGCTTACTAAAATTTTTTGAAGAATTAACATCCATTCCAAACACACTCAAAGGTATGTTGGAATAGGTATAAATTTTCCAAATTTATTATAATGGTATGCAAAAGACTAAAGTATAGAACCAGAATAAAAATAATGACTATATTCAATTTTCACAAAAGATTACAAAAGTACATCATAATATCCCATAAAGGTTTACATGTATGATACAACATAAGGATCTAAGTAGAGGGAAATCGAAACCATAACAACTTTGTCCCAAGCTTTAACTCCTTAAGCTAGTCCAAAACTTCATGCCTTATCATCCAAGTCCTTCACCTAGGGTTGGAAGCATACCCCAGAAACACGAGAAAATAGATGACATCAACAAAGGCTGGTATGTGCATACTAAATAGGTAATTGGGCAATATATGGAATAAATGTCATCAAATATAAAAGGCTTCCCATAGAAAGGATAAAGACTACCCAAATGGGTATCAAGATAAAAGGAATTGAAATCATATGATAACAAAAGAATACTTACCATTAGTAAAACATAAAGATCGTGCCACACAAGCACATGTAAAGAATTAGGGCACACTCCCCATATCATCAACCTGCATGCATGTGACATAAACATATCCCTAGAACAATATAAACACAAAGGCGACCAAGACTCATAAACTTGAAATCTGATAGAGAAAGGAATATTTCCAATCTACCAAATATATAAAACATGGATCAATAATCACACATCTTGCCCTGGGTATGAGGTTCCTTTCCATCCCAAAAGAGCAAGAAATATCACATCTCTCGGCAACAAATAACACATCTGCCATAAAAACCAATGCAATTACACTACTCTAGTTCTACTGAATCACATAGCATGTTAGAGGAAAGTACAAAGTATAGTTAGAATATATAAACTAGTCACCACATAAGTGACCAACATATACATCCACCTCATAAGTGGGCAAAAGACATCACATGTCATCTTTTAGAGTTCCATCATTAACAAAGCATAAGATTAGAGTTCGAAAGAATATCCATGTTCACATGATCAATATCAAATAAGGTAGTTCACATGAACCATGATTTTTAAAAGAATAGACATTGTGTATAGGATAATGTCAATAGGACAAAGAGAATGAATAAGCATAGGTGAATTGCTCAACATAGAAGAATAGGGGATACATCATACCTAAAATTCAGAGTCTAAACAGTCCAAGTCAGTCCTTTATCCAAGACTAGGCCTCCAAAGAACCTCTAGGGAAGGTGGAAAGGTCCAATAAGTAAGGTTCCCAAGCTTAGAGAGGCTTGTTTCTCCAACAAAGCTCCTATCTCCAATAAGAAGCACCTTCACCACTTTAGAGGTGAAAAACCCTAACAAAAGAGCATTGAGATGAGGTGTTTATGGGTTCTAGGTGGGGTTTCATCATGGAAGGCCATGGTTCTGACCTGGAGGAAGGTGGAAGGAAGACTAACAACATGAAAATAGGAGGATACTTACTAGTTTTGGTCAAAATCACTAAGAGGAGCTTAAGAAATCCTAAATAGAGAAATTTGGAACCCTAGGAGACTTCTTCACCAAGGTAGGCACCTCCTTTTACCTTGGGGCAGCACCTTTGTGTAACAATGGAGTAGGAGTTATGCTCTAAGCTAGAGGAAAGAAAGAAGAGCAAGAATTTTCTAATTTGGAGTTGGGAAGGGGTAGATATGGATATATAAAGAAAGAGGTCAAGTATGAGTTGTCTATGAGACTTTCCATGTGTCATGTATAAGGGTGTCCATGGACATGCAAGCCATTATGGATAAGGAAGAAGTCAAGAATGAGGTGTCAAGTTACTTTCCATGTTTCCAATGCTAAGGGTGCCTATAGACATGCAAACCTTTATGGATAAGGAAGAAGTCAAACATGAGGTGTCCATGGAGCTTTGCATGTGTCCTTAGCCTAGGGATTCATGGCCATGCAAGAGGAAAACCCATAGAGACTTCTTGAATATCAAATTTTGGTTTATGGACACTTATAGGTCATCCCAAATGACTTCCAATCAAAGAAATAACCCCATTGGTTGATAACTTCTAAAGATAAGCTCATTTATAAAGAGAGTAATCCCTTGAATGCCCTTGGAAAGAAACACCTTCAAACCAAGGTGAAACTAGTTGCCCCATGGTTCAAAAAATAGGGAATGGAAAGGGAATATATAAGGATTATAATGCATGTGACAATTTTCAAAGAAAACCTCCCAATTGGGTAAATTGCAAAAAAGTCCAGAATGTACCTAAAATTGGATAACTTGCACAAACAACATCCGAATTGGACCAAAGTTCATCCACGCATTATCTTTGAAGTATTGAATATAAATTTTCCATTATTTACATATTTTGAAGTTATATAATCACATTATTCATTACTTATGCCTTTTACTCATTTTCTCTCTCCTTAACTTATCCTAATATTTCAAGGTTGTCATAATTAAATGAAATTTGACATGTATGCTAATTTTGATATGTAGATTTAGAATTTGAAGTTTGTTCTACTTTTGAGACTTATTTTTATGAGATACATCATTTGGCCCATTAACGGCCCATTATCTAAATTATTCATCCAATTAAGTTCCTTATCTTCATATTACCACCAAAATGAGTTATGTGGCATATTTTATGTATCCATTATAAACCTAAGATTAATGTTAGAACATTAGGTTACATTAAGGCGATCTGTACATGCATTAGCTCATTGGGGTTATTCTAAAAATCTATTTAGGTCTAACCTTCAACTTTGTTTGGCTAAGTCCAAAATGTCAACTTCCATGGTAGGGTATGAGATTTAGTATGTTACACCTATTATCAAGGCAAGAAGGTGAAAGACATGGGCGGCAACTAAACAAAACTCCATCTTCAAAATAGTCCTCAAACTACAAAAAACTACTCACATGTAAGACATAAACAAACTAGAAATGAAGAACAACATAGCATATGAAGAGTGATAATAACAAAGGAGATTAAGAGTTATATAACCTACCTCAAAGATCACCACCAAGATCCAAGCTCTAAGGTCAAGCTCCAAGTTCATGAGCTCAAGACAGAAGATGATCCACCAACATGATCACCACCACACCTCCAAGGAAGAAGATGATACCGAATTTAATATGGTTGAAGATGGAAAGATGGTATCCAAGATCCATGGACGAGAAGGAAAAGAAGAAGAAGAAGCTACAAGACAGGGATTACCAAGGTAGAAGATGAAGGATGATCAAGGACCACCACAAGTTGGAACTCATCCACCAAGCTCCAAGAGAGACTCCCTAGCTCCTTAAGCTTCTCAAGGCCATCCCCCAAGGAGGAGAGGAATCAAGGATGGCCAAAAGGATTCTCTTGCATGGAGAGAAAGGGGATTATATACAAGAGGGATGGGAGAGATATCAAGAGAAAGGTGTCATCACCTTAGGTGACACTTGTCCTCAAAGAAGGGCCACATGAAACACCATGAAATATGTGGTGATAAGATCTAATTCTCATCCCTTATGTCTCCTACTAAGGTAATGCCCAATACCATATCTCCACACACCCATAAATTGATAGGCACCACTCTACACACTAAAAAATCGATAGGGTGCAACCCACACACTCACAAACTAATAGGGTGCAGCCCCACCCACACAAATCGATAGGGTGCAACCCTACACACTCACGAAATGATAGGGTGCAAACCAACACACTCACAAACCGATAGGATGCGACCCTACACACTCACAAACCAATAGGGTGAACCCTACACACTCACAAACTGATACGAAGCCTCTCCAAGGCTCTCTATCCCGAGATAACACATCTAGGTGCAAGGCACACCCCACCCATGTGTTCAAAGCATCACCAAGGAAGTTACCAAACAAATAAGGCCCAAACAAGGTGGCCATCTCTCTATATATCCTCTAGATGATGCTAAGAGAGATAAGGAACACTCTAGAGGTGGAAAACTTGCACATCAACCCCTACTCTGGGTGATTTGCAATTTGCACCAAAACCTCACCACAAAACACTAGCATCATCCAAACAAGCTCAAACAAGAAACTTCAAGCTTCAAACATGCCCTAATTACATCTCAAATGACTAGAGAAAGGTGCTAAGCAACATACTTAGGAAAAAAATAAGGTTATCCCAAAATGTGTATCAGGGCCCTTACAGTAACCTCCATGGTGATGCTTTGAACATATGGGTGAGGTTTGCCTTGCACCTAGATGTGTTATCTCAATCAAGAGAGACTTGGAGAGGCTGTGTATCAGTTTGTGAGTGTGCAGGCTTGCACCTTATCAACATGTGAGTGTGTAGGGATACACCCTATAAATTTTTGAATGTATAGGGTTGCACCCTATCGGTTGGTGAGTGTGTAGGGTTGCACTCTATAAGTTTGTGATTGTGTGGGGTTGCACCCTATTCGTTTGTGAGAGTGTGGGGTTGCACCCTATCGATTTGTGAGTGTGTAGAGTGGTGCCTATTGGTTTATGGGTGTGTGGAGATATGGTTTCGGTCATGACATTGGTACAAGACCTAAGGGAAGAGACCTAGATCTTATCCCACGTGTTGCATGGTATTCCATGTGGCCCTTCTTTATGGAAACGTGTCACTTAAGGTGATGACACCTTTATCTTAATATCTGTCTCATCCCTCTTGTATATAATCCCCTTTCTCTCCATGTAAGAGAATCCTTTTGTCCATCATTGTTTCCTCTCCTCATTGGTGGATGACCTTGAGAAGCTTAAGGAACTAGAGAGTCTCTCTTGGATCTTGGTGGATGAGTTCCAAGTTGTGGTGTTCCTTGATCATCCTTCATGTTCTACCTTGGTAAGCCATGTTTTCTAGCTTCTTCTTCTTCTTTTCCTTCTTGGCCACAGATCTCGGATACCTTCTTTCCATCTTGAACCATCTTAAGCTTGGTATCATCTTCTTCCTTGGAGGTGTGGTAGTGATCAAGTTGGTGGATCATCTTCTATCTTGAGCTCGTGAGCTTGGAGCTTGACCTTAGAGCTTGGATCATGGTGGTGATATTTGAGGTGGGTTATATAACTCTTAACCTCATTTGTTATTATCACTCTTCATATTCTATGTTGTTCTTCATCTCTAGTTTGTTTATATGTTACACGTGAGTAGTTTTTGGTAGTTTGAGGACTATTTTGAAGATGGAGTTTCATTTAGTTGCTGCCCATGTCTTGCACCTTCTTGCCATGATAATAGGTGGACTAGTAGATGAGTCTCCTAAGGTTGAAGATAATAGGTCGATACATGGTAGTGTGTGTGGTCATCATGACTTGTGGTGCAACAAGCCGACACACGATGTGATAGGTCGTCACAACTTGGGGATGTCTAGGCCGACATGTTTTGTGGATGCTTAGGTTGACATGGGATGAGAAGGTTAGCCTGTCTTGTGGTTGTTAAACCAATATGGTGGATAAACCTTGAAGGATCTAAACCATCATAACTCAAGAGTGCTAAACCGATATAGTGCCTAACCGATATGTGTTGCTAATCCAAGAGGGTGTTAACCGTGATGGCCATGGATGTACTTAGTGGGGTTGGTCTGTGTTGAAGGTTAACCATGACGCCCTAATTGGGTGGAGGCCGACACACCTCTAGGGTGATGCTGCCCGATACACCCTAATCCGTGAAGCCTAGCCAAACCCTAACCCTAACAACCAACACACACTGGCATTACCCGAAACACCTTGGCATTGACCGACACACTTTGGTGTTGCCCGTCATAGATTTGGTGTTGTTGTTGCCCATCACACCTTAGGAGGTGTTGACCGTCACACTCTCCATAATTGGTAAACTAATACACTATATGATAATATCAAAGGATACTTATGATGAAGGTTATGATACATCATGTTGATTATAGGGTTACATGATATGATGTGATACCCTATGGGGTGGTTGTGAGAATAATAACAAGAGTGATGTTTTATATAATATTTATTTCATAACATACTTTATAAAGATGATGGGAACAATTATCTAAGGGTGGTTGTTGATCAAACCTTGTAAACCCTAATTGATTAAGAAGAAATCAATCCCTAATGATATAAAATGTATTGCGTGAATCTTATGAGAGAGTAGTATTGATGATGTATTACTCTTCTTATTACTAGTCCCTAATTGTGCATGTAACACCAGTTGGCATGCATAGCTAGGTATGAACTATAGTGATTATGATATGTTTGAAGGGGCCTTATGAGGCATGTGACATGTTGATAACATTGAAAGAGGAGGAAAATGGTCTTATGACCTAATGATGGCTTATTGCCTTATATGAGATGATAATTTCCCTAGTGATGAGATGAGGGGTTTCTATCACAAAGTATGTGATCCTAGTGATGAGAAATATAGTGATTGGAAAATATCAAGTGACGATGTCATGAGATCACACCCTATGTGCTCAAATATGTTTTGTTATGTGTTATGCCCTTATTTATATAGAACTTGTTTAGAGTTTATACGTTGTAAGTTGAATGATGCAACAAGAAACTTAAATGACCTAACTAATCAAGTGGAACTTATTCATGTAACTTTCGCTGTGCCATAGATCCATTCAGTGTCAGTACTTGTTGAATGGTGAAACGAGTTTAACTAAGAGCACATATTTTGAATATGAAGGGGTGAGGACATATATCCACTTACGTCCAGGTGATATAGGATTGGTTGCGAGCCATACCCTAATAAGAGTGCATTTGCAGGTCGTAGCTTAGTAATATGTGATATAGGATTGAATGCGGGCCATACCCTGATAAGATTGTGACTGCGGGTCGTAGCTTAATTTTTCTAGCACGGTGACATGTACCAAGGCAAGCTAGTTTTGTATAGCCGGACTATATGTCACTAATATCAATTTGAGTAATGATGTCAGTGCCAATATTCTCTTACTCACTGAGGGGGTGAGGTCATGGGTTCTAGCTCTTCAAATTGACCTTATATGGCACTGATTTTGACTTAGAAATGGTCAATTGGATTTGGGAGGTACAACTCAAATCCTCAGAGCGTAATAAAAATACATAATCAATCATTTATTACACTTGTATAGGATTAAATACAGATGTATAGGATGAGGCTTTGCTTGTTTTCATACTGATAAAGAATAAGTATCCCTTGCCGCAGATAGATGACCTGTTTGACTAGTTATGTGGTGGGACGATGTTCTTGAAGATAAATTTCAGATCAGGATATCACCAGTTGAGGATCAACAAGGATGACATACCTAAGTCAGCTTTTACGAAGTGGTGCGGTCACTACGAGTTCATGGTTATGCCATTCGGGATGACCAATGCACCAACACCATTCATGGATTTGATAAATAGAGTGTTCTGACTGTTCCTTGACTAGTTTGTTGTGGTATTCATAGATTACATCTTGATATACAATTGTGACAGTCAACAGGATGAACAACATCTTCATGAGGCATTGACCATGATGAGACAGAACCAACTTTATGCCAAGTTTAGCAAGCATCAGTTCTGGTTGAAGAATGTAGATTTCTTGGGACATGTTATATCTACCAAGGGAGTATGTGTGGATCCTAGGAAAGTGGAGTCTGTGATAGAGTGGGAGCAGCCTAAAATGCTGATAGAAGTGCACAATTTTCTAGGTTTGGCAGGATATTACATGAGGTTCATCAAGGACTTCAACTCTATCACCTTACCCCTAACCAAGTTTACGAGGAATGATGTGTCGTTCATCTGGGATGACAGATGTCAACGTGCTTTTTAGACGTTGAAGGAGAAGTTGACAAGTGCACTGGTTTTGGTCTTATCTGAGTAAGGAAAAGAATACATAGCCTTTTGTGATGCATCTAGGAATGGTTTGGTTGTGTGCTAATGCAGGACAAGTAAGTGGTTTCTTTTTCTTCTTGAAAACTTAAGAAACACTAGGAGAATTACCTGATCGACAATCTAGAGTTAGCTATGGTAGTTCATGCTTTGAAAATTTGGAGGCACTATCTATATGGGGAGAAGTGTCAGATCTTCACGGATTACAAGAACCTAAAGTACATCTTTGCAAAATAAGAGTTGAATATGAGACAACATCACTAGATGGAGTTAATCAAAGACTACGACTTCACGATCTATTATCATCATAGGAAGGTGAATGTCGTGGCAAATGCGTTGAGTAGGAGGTCTAAATATTCACCTATGGATAGAGCCCAATTGAGTTTTTTGATGTGCCACAAGTGAGACATGTTGGTCTCATTGCGACACTGAATGTTAAGTTGGAAGTTTCCTTACTAGCGGGTTTGTTGGAACATTTACATGTGAAGACCACGCCGAGACAATAGATAAAAGAGGCGCAACTGGCTGATACCATGATATAACAAATGAGATCAGAGTTTGGCAGCAAGAAGCGTGATGGCTTCCATGACTCAGGTGATGGGACAATTTGTTACCATGGAAAAGTTGTAGTTCCTTATGCTTACGACCTAAGGAAAATGGTGCTGGAAGAGGCTCATTCGTCCATGTACGCTATGCATCCAGGTAGCACCAAGATGTATCATAATTTAAAGGATATGTATTGGTGGCCAGGCTTGAAGAAAGGTGTAGCAGAGTTTGTCACAAGATGTGTTATATGTCAACAGGTTAAAGCTGAGCATCAGAAGCCTACAGGGATGCTACAACCATTACCTATACCACAGTCGAAGTGGGATCATGTGAATATGGACTTTGTGATCAGTCTACCTAGAATAGCCAAAGGCCATGATTCCATCTAGTGATCATTTATAGATTGACCAAGTTAGCACATTTCCTTCTCATGAAGATGACGTTCACAACATAGAAGTGTTGCAACCCCAATTTTTGGCCTTATGTGGTTTGAAATGCAATTCTCCAATTAAATATATGATTATAGAAATGGTATGGCTTATCTGCATTGGATGGATTTCTTTGATAATATTTCCTTTAAATATACGATTTTGTGGACCGTATTGAGTTAGTGAGTCCAATATGATAAAAAGAAAAGAAAATTTGAATGAAATCAAATAATGCATAAAAAGGAAAAGAAATTAAGACAATGATGAGAAATATGTGGAATTCTCTAGAAAGTTGTATGATTGATCATTATGGATTAGATATCAAATCCACATGGTTTCTAATTGTAAAAATAATCCAAATAAAGGGAATTAAAGAGTAAGAGAGAGAAAATATGAATAAAATATGCCTTTTTAAGTGATAACTTGCATTAAGAAAAGTCTCTCATACTTTCTTATTTGAGTCCCAACCTTAGCACAAAAGTTGTTTAGTCATTATGGACTTTCCCTTAAAATTTGGGATCAAACAAATAAGTGGTTTAGGAGATATGATTTTTGAAAGATTTCCTAACGTGAGAAGGACATAATTTAATGTCATGATTTTCCAATTTAATTATAATTGATTTTCTTGGCATGTAAAATAAGGGCCATCAGATCTGAGATCTGATGATGAATGCTCATCATTTAGTTCCAGACAGATTGGGAGACTGGAGGTATCTTCCTCTCTGATTCTTCTGTGCTATGATCCTTGAGAGCTCGTGGAAACTCTTCCAATGAGACTGGGAGAGGATTGTGGACTAAGAAATCCTAGGTTTGATATGATTTTGGGAAATGTAGAAGTTTTGCCCAAAACTACTTGGAGAAGCAAGAACGTACCCATATATATGACCCTGAAATTGCTTGACCAAGCTATCTCCTCATTTGTGAGGTGTTGTAGGACCTTTGGTCCCTTACCCTGGCATTAGTTTGACGCTAGAGGGATGAATTTCCCACCTCTATTCCATCTTCTCCGTCAAGGAGTATTCTCATAGACCGCCAAACTCTGGACACCAATAGTGGAATCAAACACCATGATTGAGTTCGAGGAGACAAGACAGAGCGAAACCCACCGATAATTACCTCCCAGTGGCCTGAATGCCTAGAGTCAACTCGTGAGTTGACTGCGGGTGGAACCTGTTTTGCTAAGCAGGTGGCTCGTGAGGTTGAAGGAAAAGAGATGTGAAATTGCATTCCTGCCCCTGACCTAATATAGGTGATTATGACTTTTAATGATGTATTTTTTGAAAACTCATGTATAAGATAGAGTTAGAATGATCCTAAGACTAATTTGGTAATAAAGGGGCTTTTATGTGGATAATTGAGTAATTAGGGTTTTGTATGTAGTAAAGCTATTTTAGGGTTTGTTGACCTAAAAAGGTGAAATTTGAGAAATAGATCTAAGAAACCCTAAGGAAACCCTAATACAACATAGAAACCCTAGCAGGGATTACATGCTTTTTAAGATTCAGTGATGCTTGTGTGATTGGCTTGTTTGGTTGATTGGATTGGACTTTGCTTTTTTTGAGATCTCCAAATTAAGTATTTGGTTATTTTATGATTACATATTTTAGTTTCACGGTGATTTTTGAGGTTTCATCAATTGCTTGAAAATAACTGTTTGGATGAATTTATTTCTTAGAATCTATAAAGTGACTATGATTATCACAATGTAATTACTTATGACTTGCCCAGACCCACATACCATCTCTGGATGTAAGATTTGTGAGGACCAAGCCATGGAAGGAAGGTCATAGGTGGTCAAGCCCCAGAGGGAAGACCATAGGGCACTCGCTGAGGTGACCCATAAGGTAGCCTAAAGTCCCTTTCAAGGACTAAACCCTAAGAGAGGGTATCCCAGAGGATGAGTAAAAATAGTTGGGAAGTCATAATGAAAATGTAATCTTGAATTGTTAACAACTATTTGATATGATTAGGTTTTTATGAAATATGTGCAAGATATTTGTTGTCACCACATACCAGTATATATTCTTTATACTGACCGATGTTTTGTTTGTCGTCATTTTTGGAATACTTGAAAAAGAACAAATAGTAAAGTGATATTTGAAGAATAAAGATAATTGAAGAAAGGAGGATTTAGTTAGATAGCACTCTACATTGGGTAAAGTTACAATCTCCTATTTTTGACAGATATGTGAAAAGTAATTTTTTATCCTGCTTCAAGCTTAGTCTTTGGTAGAATTTATTAATTATTTTTTATTATTTGAAAAACCATTGATTTTTTTTTGGGATAACGAAACCAGCTTCTTAGTCTTCCTTAAATGGGAGTTGTTGAGGGATGGGGTCATTACAATTGGTATCAGAGCATTGTTTTCCATTTAATTTATAATAATTCTTAAAATTTACAAACTCTTTAGAACCCAAGGGAGTTATGAGAGAATTTTCCAAAGATGGAGGTGTCTAGAAAAGGATCACAATCTGGGGGTTGGTAAGATTTTCCTCTACTCTGCTAGTTGGTCTATGAGGACTCCCAGAATCTGTGTGACTTCCTGACTGAAATCCAAGGATTTGACTTGAAATAAGATACCTCTAGGTTTTCTCATCTGATTTCATATCTTCTTTATCTCCTTTTCATAGAATAACTTTAAGCACTTAGGGTTTCTCTCTCTCTCCACCTCCTCTTGAGTTTTGGGGTTAAGAATAACAAGGATTAAGGAATCCTCCACCAAATTATAAAAAGCATGTAACAAAGATGTCATGGACATAAGTCTAAATGATGAAATTTAGACCGAGTTTAGTTACATGCTTAGGTTGCATGGCCTGTGTTGCTGTAACCTTAGATACCCCTCAGGAGAACATTGAGTTTAGACCATCTTTTAGGAATATGAGGAGAGGGATAGCCTTAGAGAAAGAAGCCTCCAGGAAGAGGAAGAGACCTGACACATCCTCTGAGAAGGATGCTCAACCCGAAAACCTTAAGCGGTGGATAGAGAAAGCGAAGACATGATGAGTTGGACATCATAGTTGACAATACATGTATGCATGTGGGTTAGACATGCATGCTTTACATAGAGGTTTTTGAGTACGCATGAGAAAAATAGACTATGTGTGGTTGCTTGACCCCTAGTGCCTGGTGGTGACATAATCTTGGGTGGGTCGTGTCTGTGAAGGGTGAGGGATATCTCCTCCTTGAGAGGGTTCTTGGTGACCATATCAGAACCCTAACGTGCATATGTGAGCATAAAAGTGTCATGAAACTACATAAAAGTGAGTGGCAACAAGTCTGGAAGTAGGTTTTGAGACCTAAGCCAGAAGGATTATGCCTGATAATGTTTGAGATAGGTATGTAGAGCTTTGGATGATCTTGGCCGAACATAAGTTTTAATACTACATTACACCCAAGTATGGATAGACGTATATCCTTAAAATCTTGACCCATCTTCTAAGAGAGAACCTCCAGTGGTAGGACCAGTCATAGGGTTATCTCTAGAGAGAGGGCGAGACCCTAATGAAGAAGGTTGCAGACCTGGACTCTGAGACATGAGGAATCATGAGAAGTTTGGTATGATATGTCCTAGAATAGATGACCCTGAGTAGGTGTATGGAGTTGCTCCATGCATGACCTTTATAGGTTTTCGTACCTTGGATGCCTTTAGAGGG
Organism: Alisma plantago-aquatica; assembly: GCA_963693085.1. NCBI lineage: Eukaryota > Viridiplantae > Streptophyta > Magnoliopsida > Alismatales > Alismataceae > Alisma > Alisma plantago-aquatica. The sequence continues at coordinate 267,680,058 of OY856409.1, read as the reverse complement.
ACCAAACCCTAGAAAAGAGAAAGAGGATTTCTAAACAAATGTAGAGATGATACGAGTGGCTACCTTTCAGGTGTAGGAAAGAGAGTTCCATGGACCCTGGAGAGGAATCATGTGGTAATAGGTTGTGAAGCCTCGTACCCAGTTGACTGTCCTTATGTAGGACTCTAAGGGTTGTTCACATGGAGGAGTGGTAGGAAGTATATGCCATATATTGTACAAGTTTGGTTCATGTTTTAGTAGATGAGCATGTAGTTTAGATAGCTGATGCATAAGAGGTGAACTTGGGGTTCCTGGACCAAAGAGGGGAAGTAGTAGTATCCGGTGCACATAATACTCATGAGGCTGAGTGAGTTCATAAGGAATTAAGTGTGGCACCCCCCACCCGCCATGTATTAGAGCAAAAAGGAAACCCCCCTTGAACTGAGGTATATGATTGATGAACTGCTAACACAAGTTGGTGACATATGTATGATTTTAGTCCAACCTTGAGGATGATAAACAAGTATGACATACCAAGGAATTTGGAATGGTCTAATAGGTTGTCTCCTTGCTAGCCATGAGTATCCAGATAGGAGCTATGCATATACATGATGATACAAACCTTTGATGTAAGGACGTTTGTGACCTCTGCTTCTTGTTGGCTAAATGGACATTTGTAAATCCCTTTGTTTTGATAATGACAAACATTTCATTCTTGTTAATCTAACGTGCTACTTGAGTGTTGCAGGAATAAGGTGGATGTCAAAGCAATTAGGGAAATCCATATGCTTACATATTTATATTTTCATGAAATGTAATCGCTTTGTAAAAACTTGTACAAATATATAATGTACAAGTACTTATATTTCATGTAAATCAAGCGTTAGATTCTCCCTAGCTAAACATCACATTTAGATATGTCATCCCCTTCAAATAAGTGTCACATATGCACACTCATACACACACTTAATGCTTTAATTGAAAAATTGAAACAGGGTCAATCTCGGTCGACTAACTCCTCGACCGAGACACTTTCGGTCGACAATCTTCTCGACCAAGAGAGACCCAAGTAGCTGTCAGACACATCTGACAAGGTAGTTGGCAGTTGGAGATAGACGTTGCAAAACACTTGATTCAGAGAGCCTGTTGGTCGACAAAAGTTCGACCGAGTAGGTGTCTCGGTCGACCATTTCTCGACCGAGATGGACTCTGACAGCAACTGCAAAATTAATCAATTAGTCGTTGCTAAAGCAACAAACTTGTACCTAACGGCTAGTTAAGCACTTAGAAACCCCTAGAAGATGTCTAGAATGTCCTTAAGCACTTGTAGGACATTCCTATAAATAGGACATGCCTTAGGACACCTAAACACACTTGTTACAATTGAGAAATCTTTGAGCATACTTTGAGCAACCTGTTTGTGAGCAAATTGAGCATAGTGACAATTGGCTACTTCTTCTCTTAGCTCAAAATTCGTGTCCTATGGGCTAGCATCTCCTATCCACTGCAATTACATTTCCATACACATTGGTTAGGAGATCTACACGCTTGATCTAGGCAAATCAAGCCTTGTGCTACAAAAGGATAAGTTGTAATTTCTATTTTCTTTCTTGTTCTCTATTGTTGTTTGTACTCTCCTTGCTACTCCTAGGTTGGAGGCTGCGGATTGGAGAGGTTGAAGATCTTCTTGGTGAAGAAGGGGACCTTGAGCTACTTCAAGAAGGCTGGTGCAATGGGAGGTTACTTCTAGAGAGGAAGGCTACTTCAAGGGGGAGCTTGGAGTTACTTCAAGAAGGCTACCTCGGGTTGGTGCATCTACTTCAAGTGAAGGTTGTTCAAGGGGTGTAAGAAAGTATTGTATTTTCTGTAAATCCTTGTGAAGGTAATAAAATTAATACTTTCAAAATCCCGGTTGGGTAAGCAACCGGGTAGTGGACGGACAACTTTAGTATTTGCTAAAGTTGGAACCACTCTAAACACCTGTCTCCTTCTTCCATTCTTCATTTGTGGTTGTTTGAGTTAAATAATTGCTAAAATTCTTAAAAACTCTATTCACCCCCCCCTCTAGTGTTTTTCAGTTGGTATCAGAGCAGGCTTCAAGGAGCTCTAATCGAGTCTTGAAGTATGAAGGGTGGTGGTGTCTACAACCGCAAACAAAGGAAAAGTATGGGGCAACCTTCAACAAGTTGCAGTTGGTGCTTAGGAACAAGCCATGCAACACTTGGTTGCCTGTGGAGGTCAAAGAAGGAAGATACACATAAAGAATGTCTTATTGCTACAATAAGTGAAGAAGAAGAAGAAGAGGTAAGTCTTTTTTATTTATCTAAAGAAGAGCTAGTTGCTTCTCTTGAAGAGACACACAATAAATATATTGAGTGCAAGAAGAAATTAAAGAAATCTAATAAAGCAAATGATGAATTACATACTAAGCTTCTTGCTCTTACATTTGAAAATGAAGATCTCAAAAAGGTTATTGAAGATCATGATATTAAGCTAAAATCTGTAGAAGCAAATTGTAATCTCCTTTCTCTAGAAAAGATTAATTTGCAGACTCAAGTGAATGATCTTCAAAAACAACATGTTTTGTGCTCACATCTAGATTATGATACTATCGTAAAAGAAAGAAATTCATTATCATATAATCTAGATCAAGCAAAGCTAGATATCAAGAAGAGAATGGATGAGATTTCTAAGTTACAACAAAAAGTTAGTAGTCTAAATAATAATGGCATTCTTGATCAAATCTTAAATGATCCTTACCATCAAGTTGGAAGGAGAGGACTAGGTTACAAGCCTAAGGGAAAATCCTATCATAAACCTAGTTGGAAAAAGACACAAGCACATCAATCTATGTATGTACCTAAAGGCACAAATACAAATATACCCAAGAACAACCTAGACCAAAATCATAGAAAAAGATATGAGGTTGATTCTATATGTTGTCATTATTGTTTGCGCCTTGGTCACTATTCTTTTTCATGTCCTTATAAGAAAAAGGATGTTGAGTTAGTTTGGGTTCCAAAACCTCCAAACTAAATGAATGGAATTAAGTTGAGATATGACCAAAGACCTAAGTTGTATATTTCTATATCTATCTCAACTCAACATAATGGGATATCAAATTAATTCCAGTATCTAAACATCTAACTTGCATAATTGTATTTTACTTGGAAGCAATTAACAGTTCAGAAAACATTTCAGAAATCTTGTCGATCGAGAAACTGTCGACCGAGAGAACTGTCGGTCGAGAAATTGTCGACCGAACAGGTCACTGATTTCCAGTCTGAAATAAATCTGCTATTTTCAATTTTCAAGTTGCTATCTACTTGTTGTACATGCAAAACAAAGTATACATTCTGGAAATCATCTTTGAAAACTTATATGAGATTAATTTGGTTTACTCTCTAAATGATTTTAGTTAAAACTATGGATCATATTGATTTAAGTCAAATTACTAACTACATGGTCTGTCCTAAGTATTATTTGATTTACTCACATAGAAACCATATGTTGAATTTCATATTGTTACTGTTTTATCATTACATCATGGATATACTCTCAACATTTCATACATAACGTTGATGCTTGTTATTGCATCCTTGATGATACATAGGCAAGCAAAATGATTTGTTGGTAATATGTTGTTTTAAATGCTTGCATCACATAAGATAATTTTTAATTAGTATCTTTAAAGACCTAAGATATTAATCGTGCTTTCATGAGGATACAAGAAGAAGTGAAATTTGATATTCATGTAACTGCAGCAAAGTTTATATTCTAAGAAAAATCAAGGACAAATGTTTTCATATTGAGTATTATGCTTCAAATTGATCAAATTATATGCAGATATTATACTTCATTTATTCAAATTGGAAATCTGCAAATTTGCCTCTTGGTTGAAATGAAATTTGACCAAGGAGGCGCTATGGTCATAGTCAAAGTCGACCTAAAATAAGTTTGACACAATACTTATTTGAATATCATTTTCTATATAAAAATTGTGATTAAAAGAACAATTAATTTATGATCACAAAATTGTCCAAATATTGGTAACAATAATCACAATATCACTCCCTTAGAAAGTGTATATGCTCTAAAAATTTAGTCTATCATTTGCATAAAAAATCAGCTTAAAAATTCATACTCAGTAAGTCTTTCGGTCGACGAATTCTTCGACCGAAAACATTTCAGTCAGCCTATCTCTTTCGACCGACAGACTTCAGACAGAAATAACATCGGACACACTTCCGGTCGACAATTGTTCGACCGAGCCAGTGTCGGTCGACAATTGTTCGACCGAGAATTGACCGTTGGGATATGACCGTTGGAATCCAACCGTTACCGTTGAGCGGCCGACCGTTACCAGTCGACCATTGGACGACCGAGTGGCGTGTCTGGAATATGACCGTTGCGGTCGATCGGTCGACAAATTGTCGACTGATCTGGTCACTGATTTGCTATAAAAGGGCCAAAAAATGGGTCATTGTTACACACTCTCATATTCTTACTTCCATAGCTTCTCTCTAGTGCATTCTTGTGCAATCCTTTAGCTTCCTCATCCCCAAGACTTTCTTGCTTCTTCTCCACCTTAAAGCAAAGAAATGGCTTCATCCTCTACACGTGGAAAGAAGAAAGTTGCTAGCAAGAAAGGAAGGGAGGCTACTCCACCATTGACGATCATCAACGACATCCCCTTCGTCGACGCAGATGCTGGTTATCTTTGCAATGAAATGGTTATCTTTACATGAAATGGTTATCTTTACTGAGTATATTGGTTATTCCTCTATGGCATCATTCGAATATGGCTTATAAGACTACTCTAGTAGAGCATACAAAGTAAGGGGAGTAATAAATATATCATAAATAAAAAGGGATGACATTTTTGCAAAACCTGAAATTTAAAAATTGTGGCTAAATTGACCATCTATTTAAAACGGATATGTATTTAAGGGGGAGCAACACTTTTTATACAATATTTATTCTTAAATGGATATCTTTTTGAAATGACAAAGGGGGAGAAATAAATATAAAACTTAGTATATGTGCAAAACTCAATGAGTTTCATAAACTCTTGGCTTTACATTGAAAGTTGCTATATTCCCTAAAGGATTGGATTTCATGTTCCATGATTCATGGGGAATAATAAGCACACATTTTATAAACAAGAGAACAAATTTACAAAGGTAATCTTCAGGTATAAAACTCACATGTTTATACTTTCTTATTTTATATTTAGGAAATGTTTGTCATCTTCAAAAAGGGGGAGATTGTTGGCTAAATGGACATTTGTAAATCCCTTTGTTTTGATAATGACAAACATTTCATTCTTGTTAATCTAACGTGCTACTTGAGTGTTGCAGGAATAAGGTGGATGTCAAAGCAATTAGGGAAATACATATGCTTACATATTTATATTTTCATGAAATGTAATCCCTTTGTAAAAACTTGTACAAATATATAATGTACAAGTACTTAGATTTCATGTAAATCAAGCGTTAGATTCTCCCTAGCTAAACATCACATTTAGATAGGTCATCCCCTTCAAATAAGTGTCACATATGCACACTCATACACACACTTAATGCTTTAATTGAAAAATTGAAACAGGGTCAATCTCGGTCGACTAACTCCTCGACCGAGACACTTTCGGTCGACAATCTTCTCGATCGAGAAAGACCCAAGTAGCCGTTAGACACATCTGACAAGGTAGTTGGAAGTTGGAGATAAACGTTGCAAAACACTTGATTCAGAGAGCCTTTCGGTCGACAAAAGTTCGACCGAGTAGGTGTCTCGGTCGACCATTTCTCGACCGAGATGGACTCTGACAGCAACTGCAGAATTAATCAATTAGCCGTTGCTAAAGCAACAAACTTGTACCTAATGGCTAGTTAAGCACTTAGAAACCCCTAGAAGATGTCTAGAACGTCCTTAAGCACTTGTAGGACATTCCTATAAATAGGACATGCCTTAGGACACCTAAACACACTTGTTACACTTGAGAAATCTTTGAGCATACTTTGAGCAACCTGTTTGTGAGCAAATTGAGCATAGTGACAATTGGCTACTTCTTCTCTTAGCTCAAAATTCGTGTCCTATAGGCTATCATCTCCTATCCACTGCAATTACATTTCCATACACTTTGGTTAGGAGATCTACACGCTTGATCTAGGCAAATCAAGCCTTGTGCTACAAAAGGATAAGTTGTAATTTCTATTTTCTTTCTTGTTCTCTATTGTTGTTTGTACTCTCCTTGCTACTCCTAGGTTGGAGGCTGTGGATTGGAGAGGTTGAAGATCTTCTTGGTGAAGAAGGGGACCTTGAGCTACTTCAAGAAGGCTGGTGCAACATGAGGTTACTTCTAGAGAGGAAGGCTACTTCAAGGGGGAGCTTGGAGTTACTTCAAGAAGGCTACCTCAGGTTGGTGCATCTACTTCAAGTGAAGGTTGTTCAAGGGGTGTAAGAAAGTATTGTATTTTGTGTAAATCCTTGTGAAGGTAATAAAATTAATACTTTCAAAATCCCAGTTGGGTAAGCAACCGGGTAGTGGACTGACAACTTTAGTATTTGCTAAAGTTGGAACCACTCTAAACACCTGTCTCCTTCTTCCATTCTTCATTTGTGGTTGTTTGAGTTAAATAATTGCTAAAATTCTTAAAAACTCTATTCACCCCCCCTCTAGTGTTTTTCACTTCTATCAAGTGATAGTATTCTCCTGTCTTGGGAAAGGACCCTTCATGTTGGCGTGAGCACCCAATCTTGCTTAGGTTTGAGGTAACCTTAAGAGGTCACTTATAAGAGCTTGATGAGCTCAGTATAAGAGCACATAGTAGGAACTTGAATCGATATACCCAAGTGTGACCATCTCTAGAGGATACGTTTCCATAGAGGTAATTTGTATGGGACCAGACCAAGTTCGGTAGGTCACCATGATTCCTATGAAGGGATGCAAGGTTAACCATGAGTACCCAAAGATATGATAGAAATTTGGGTGCGGATTCAAGGATGAGATGTGCTTGAGTATCAACAAACGAACCATGAGCTAAAGTAGAATCCTAAGTCAATAATAAGGTCAAGTAGAGATAAGACCGATGGGAGTAGGAGTTTGCTGAATGTACAAGACCATAGGATCGGGAGGTAACCACTACCTTGCCCAAGGCCCATGGGTTAGGATGTTGGCCACCTAAATGGGTTCATGGGGCCTGAGGGGTAAATGTGAGAGGCGCTCCCTAAATGCATGAGGGTAAGATCTCCTCAAAAGTATTGACACCCTTGAGACCTTGAGGAAATGACTAAGGATCATACATAAGAAGAATGTTAAGACCCAGAGGTGATGGTAAAAGTCTTATAAAGGATGTAAACATAGATTTAAAATATTCATTGTAAGGAGTGGGATCCACTCCCTACTAGAAAAAAATTGAAGAATTAACATCCATTCCAAAAACACTCAAAGGTAAGTTGGAATAGGTATAAATTTTCCAAATTTAGTATAATGGTATGCAAAAGACCAAAGTATAGCAGCAAAATAAAAATAATGACTAGATTCAATTTTCAAAAAAGATTACAAAAGTACATCATAATATCCCATTAGGGTTTACATGTATGATACAACATAAAGATCTAAGTAGAGGGAAATCTAAACCATAAAAACTTTGTCTCCAAGATTTAACTCATTAAGCAAGCGTAAAACTTCATGCCTTATCATCCAAGTCCTTCACCTAGGGTTGGTAGCATACCCCAACAAGAAGAGAAAATAGATGACATTAGAAAAGGCTCGTATGTTCACACTAAATAGGAAATTGAGAAATATATGCAATAAAGTACATAAAATATAAAAGGCTTCCCATAGAAAGGATAAGGACCACCCAAATGGGTATTAAGAGAAAAGGAATTGAAATCATATGATAACAAAAGAATATTTTCCATTTATAAACCATAAAGATTGTTCCATACAAGAACATGTAAAGAATTAGGGCACACACCCCATATCATCAACCTGCATGCATGTGAGATAAATATAGCCCTAGAACAATATAAACACAAAGGTGACCAAGTCTCATAAACTTGAAACCTGATAGAGAAAGGAATACTACCAAACTCCCAAATATATAAAACATGGGCCAAGAATCACACATCTTGCCCTGGGTATGAGGTACCTTTCCATCCCAAAAGAGCTGGAAATATCACATATGATTGGCAGGAAATAACACATCTTCCATAAAAACCAATGCAATTACACTACTCTAGTGCTACTAATCACATAGAATGTTAAATGTAGAGGCAAGTAGAAAGTATCATCAGAATATATAAACTAGTCACCACATAAGTGACCAACATATACATCCACCTCAAAGTGGGAAAAGACATCACATGTCATCTTTTAAAGTTCCATCATGAACAAAGCATAAGATAAGAGTTCAAAAGAATAACCATGATCACATGATAAATATAAAATAAGGTAGTTTACATGAACCATGATTTTCAAAAGAAAAGACATTGTGTATAGGATAATTTCCATAGGATAAAGATAATGAATAAGCATAGGTGAATTGCTCAACATAGAAGAATAGGGGATACATTATACCTCAAATTCAGAGTATAAACAGTCCAAGTCAGTCCAAGATCCAAGCCTAGGCCTCCAAAGAACCTCTAGGGAAGGTGTACATGTCCAATAATTAAGGTTCACAAGCTTAGAGAGGTTGGTTTCTCCAACAAAGCTCCTATCTCGAGCAAGAAGCACCTTCTCCACTTTTGAGGTGAAAAACCCTAACAAAAGAACACAGAGATGAGGTGTTTATGGGTTCTACGTGGGGTTTCACCATGGAAGACCACAACTTGGAGGAAGGTGGAAGGAAAACAGACAACATGAATATAAGGAAGGAAAGGAGGATACTTACTAGTTTTGTTCAAAATAACCAAGGAGGAGCTTAAGAAATCCTAAATAGAGAAATTTGGAACCCTAGGAGTCTTCTTCACCAAGGTAGGCACCTCCTTTTACCTTGGGACAACACCTTCATTGAAAAACAGAGTAGAAACGATACTCTAAGCTAGAAGAAATAAAGGAGAGCAAGAGTTTTTGAATTGGGAGTTGGAAAGGGGTAGATATGGCTATATAAAGAAAGAGGTCAAGTATGAGGTGTCTATGAGACTTTCCATGTGTCATGTATAAGGGTGTCCATGGACATGAAAGCCTTTATTGATAAGGAATAATTAAAGCATGATGAGTCAAGTTACTTTCCATGTGTCCAATGCTAAGGGTGTTTATGGTCATGCGAACCTTTATAGATAAGGAAGATGTCAAGCATGAGGTGTCCATGGAGCTTTCCATTTGTCCTTAGCCTAGGGATTTCATGGCTATGGAAGAGGATAGCTCATAGAGGCTTCTTGAATATCAAATTTCTGTTTATGGACACTTATAGGCCATCCAAAACGACCTCCAATCAAAGAAATAACCTCATTGGTTGATAGCTTCTAAAGATAAGCTCATTTATAAAGAGAGTAATCCCTAAAATTCCGTGGGAAAGAAACACTTTCAAACTAAGGTGCAACTAGGTGCCCCATGGTTCAAAAACTCGAGAATGGTAAGGGAATATATAAGTATTATAATGCATGTCATAATTTGCAAAGAAAACCTCCCAATTGGGTAAATTGCAGAAAAGTCCAAAATGTACCAAAATTTTCATAACTTGCACAAACAACATCCAAATTGGACCAAACTTCATCCACAAGTTATCTTTTATGTGTTGAATATTAATTTGCCATTATTTACATATTTTGAAGTTATATAGTCCTATTATTCATTACTTATGTCTTTTACTCATTTTCTCTCTCCTAGACTTATCCTAATATTTCAAGGTTGTCCAAATGAGATGAAATTTGACATGTAGGCTAATTTTGATATGTAGATTTTGAATTTGAAGTTTGTTTCCACTTTTGTGACTTCTTTTTATGAGATATGTCATATGGCCCATGAACGGCCCATTATCTAAATTATTCATCCAATTAAGTTCCTTCTCTTCATATTACCACAAAAATGAGTTATGTAGCATATTTTATGTATCCATTATAAATATAAGATTCATGTTAGAACATTAGGTTATATTAAGGTGATCTACAAATGCATTAGCTCATTCAGATTATACAAAACATCTATTTAGGTCTAACCTTCAACCTTGTTTGGCTAAGTCCAAAATGTCAACTTCCAGGGTAGGGTCCGAGATCTAGTATGTTACAACACACCACCCCTTAAAGGGATTTCGTCCTCAAAATCAAAACATCCACATATAAGAAAACAACTTATTCACCACCCCTTAAAAGATACATTGTATTAAGTCAAAACTATTCATTAGGTACAAAAGGTTCAACTACACTTCCTTAAATCCAACTACATAAGCATCATGCAAAAAAAAACACAACTTGTAAATACTAACTATGAACTATGGGTTCACTTGCTCTTGTCCATACTCAAACAAGTATTTACACCTGGGATACAAGTTCAACATATTAGGGTCCCTAAAGATAAATCATATAGATGTCTAAGGCTATTATTGCCTAAAAGCATGTTATTTTGAACAATTCATATCATCTCATGCCAAGTCGGTATCATATGGATTTGGGAGTCCTCGTAAACCATGCTAGTGGTGCGGAAGAAAATCTTGCCACCCCTGAACCCTGTTCCTTTCTAGACACCTTTGCTTTCAACTTCATGTCCTAGAAGCTACCTAAAGGCCAAGCTAAACAACCTCAAGTTACTATGGTTACTTATGCATCTTTTACTTGTAAGTATTTTAAGGATCTATTCATTATTATTCTAATGTGAAACTATAAGATCCTAAATCAACCCTTCATCATCTATTAATCAACTATGGGGCAAATATGTCACTTAAATTGAAATAGTCAGATTGCGACTACTATGGGCTCTATTACAATGTTGTAAGGAGTGGGATCCACTCTCTACCAGAAAAAAATTGAAGAATTAGCATCCATTCTAGAAACACTCAATGGTATGTTGGAATAGGTATAAATTTTTCAAATTTATTATAATGGTATGCAAAAGACCAAAGTATAGCAATGGAATACAAATAATGACTATATTGAATTTTCACAAAAGATTATAAAAGTACATCATAATATCCCATAAGGTTTTACATGTATGATACAACATAAGGATCTAAGTAGTTGGAAATCTAAACCATAACAACTTTATCTCCTAGCTTTAACTCCTTAAGCTAGTCCAAAACTTCATGCCTTATCATCCAAGTCCTTCACCTAGGGTTGGAAGCATACCACAACAAGAAGAGAAAATTGATGACATCAACAAAGGTTGGCATGTGCATACTAAATAGGAAATTGAGCAATATATGGAATAAAGGACATCTAATATAAAATGCTTCCCATAGAAAGGATAAGGACCACCCAAATGGGTATCAAGAGAAAAGGAATTGAAATCATATGATAACAAAAGAATACTTGCCATTAATAAAACATAAAGATTGTGCCATACAAGCACATGTAAAGAATTAGGGCACACACCCCATATCATCAACCTACATGCATGTGCGATAAACATAGCCCTCGAACAATATAAATACAAAGGCAGTGAAGTCTCATAAACTTGAAACCTGATAGAGAAAGGAATACTGCCAATCTCCCAAATATATAAAAAATGGGCCAAGAATCACACATCTTGCCCTGGGTATGAGGTTCCTTTCCATCCCAAAAGAGTAGGAAATATCACATATGCTCGGCAAGAAATAACACATCTTCCATAAAAACCAATGCCATTACACTACTATAGTGCTACTGAATCACATAGCATGTTAACTGTAGAGGAAAGTAGAAAGTATAGTCAGAATATATAAACTAGTCACCACATAAGTGACCAACATATACATCCACCTCATAAGTGGGCAAAAGACATCACATGTCATCTTTTAGAGTTCCATCATGAACAAAGCATAAGATAAGAGTTCAAAATAATATCCATGACCACATGATCAATATCAAATAAGGTAGTTCACATGAACCATAATTTTCAAAATAAAAGACATTTTTTATAGGTTAATGTCCATAGGACAAAGAGAATGAATAAGCATAGGTGAATTGCTCAACATAGAAGAATATGGGATACATCATACCTCAACCTCAGAGTCTAAACAGTCCAAGTCAGTCCTAGATCCCAGCCTAGGCCTCCAAAGAACCTCTAGGGAAGGTGGAAAGGTCCAATGAGTAAGGTTCCCAAGCTTAGAGAGGTTGGTTTCTCCAACAAAGCTCCTATCTCGAGCAAGAAGCACCTTCTCCACTTTAGAGGTGAAAAACCCTAACAAAAGAACATGGAGATGAGGTGTTTATGGGTTCTAGGTGGGCTTTCACCATGGAAGGAAACAACCTAGAGGAAGGTGGAAGGAATACTAAAAACATGAAAATAGGGAAGGAAAGGAGGATACTTACTAGTTTTGGTCAAAATAACCAATGAGGAGCTTAAGAAATCCTAAATAGAGAAATTTGGAACCTTAGGAGCCTTCTTCACCAAGGTAAGCACCTCCTTTTACCTTGAGACAGAACCTTCATTGAAAAATAGAGTAGAACTGAGGGTCTAAGCTAGAGGAAATAAAGGAGAGCAAGAGTTTTTGAATTGGGAGTTGGGAAGGGGTAGATATGGCTATATAAAGAAAGAGGTCAAGTATAAGGTGTCTATGAGACTTTCCATGTGTCATGTATAAGGGTGTCCATGGACTTGAAAGACTTTGTGGATAAAGAAGAATTCAAGCATGAGGTGTCAAGTTACTTACCATGTGTCCAATGCTAAGGGTGCCTATGGACATGCAAACCTTTATGGATAAGGAAGAAGTCAAGCATGAGGTGTCCACAGAGCTTTCCATTTGTCGTTAGCCTAGGGATTTCATGGACATGCAAGATGATAGATCATAGAGGCTTATTGAATATCAAATGTTGTCTTTGGAAACTTATAGGCCATCCCAACTGACCTCCAATCAAATAAATAACCCTATTGGTTGATAGCTTCTAAAGTTAAGCTCATTTATAAAGAGAGTAATCCCTAAAATGCCCTGGGAAAGAAACACCTTCAAACCAAGGTGCAACTAGATGCCCCATTGTTAAAAAACTCGAGAATGGTAAGGGAATATATAAGGATTATAGTTCATGTGACAATTTACAAAGAAAACCTCCCAATTGGGTAAATTGCAGAAAAGTCCATAATATACCTAAAATTGCATAACTTGTACAAACAACATCCAAATTGGACCAAACTTCATACATAAGTTATCTTTGATGTGTTGAATATGAATTTGCCATTATTTACATATTTTGAAGTTATATAATCACATTATTCATTACTTATGCCTTTTACTCATTTTCTCTCTCCTAGACTTATCCTTATATTTCAAGGTTGTCCAAATTAGATGAAATTTGACATGTAGGCTAATTTTGATATGTAGATTTCGAATTTGAAGTTTGTTTCCACTTTTGAGACTTATTTTTATGAGATATGTCATATGGCCCATTT